>CAUYLG010028806.1:0-31396 GCA_963573385.1 Cacajao melanocephalus
TAGGTGGTAGTACAGGCACACCCCACCACACTCAGCTAATTTTTTTATATAGTTTTTTTGGAGAGACCGGGTCTTCCTATGTTGCCCAGGCTGGTCTGAAACTCCTGGCCTCAAGTGATCCTCCTGCTTCAACCTTCCAACGTGTTGGGATTATAGGCATGAACCACCTCCCCCGCAACCAAGGGTCTTGCTGGGGACTGGCACCCCTGTAGTTATAGCCACCCATTCTGTGGACTCAGCAGGACACAAACACAAGTTTCACAGGGCCAGACTTTATTAGATACACAGAAGGCTGAATGGGGCCTTGGTGCCCTTGGTCCTCTTCAGCCAGGAGAGAGGAGACTCCACAAGGGGCTCCCAGGGTTCAGGGCAGGAGAACACACCTGACCTCCAGCCAGCCAGCCCTTCAGGGTCTCTCGGGGACTCCCTGAGATCTGGGGCCTGGTTGGGAGAGTCACATTTGGAGGGGGTGCTCCAGGGAGCCTCCGTGGCTCTGGAACTAGACTCGTGACTTTTGGAGAATGAGCTCCAGAGAAACTGGCCTCTTTGGGGCAGGGCCAGGCCTGGGCTTCGGGGAGGTAGTGGCCTGTTTTGGTTCCCGAGGTAGAGGCCCAGAGAAACATGGGGGAGAGTTCGGTGGTTGAGGGCCTGCAGACCTGAAGCTCCTGGTCTGACAGGATGTGCCAGGGGCTGGGTCTGCCCAGGCCTGAGCTGCTGAAGGCTGAGATGCGCTCGATGGATGCCCACAGGCCTGAGTAGGCTCGCCCTGAGGCCCTACTTCCTTCGGCCCTTTTTCTGGCAGCAGATGCAAAGCCCTGGCCTGGCCTCGAGGCAGGCGGAGGCCGAAGCCGATGCCTATTCGGAGTGGCCCAGATTCCTGGCCCTGCACACAGGGCTGTAGTTGGGGGAAGGCAAGCAGCCGGGGTCCAGTCTTGTACTTGGGCATGGGGCAGGAGGGGGTGCGGGGCCGGAGGCACACCAGGCATACAGGATACTCCACGACTGGGGCCTGGCCAGCTCTGCCTAGCCACAGGCGCTGCAAAAGCAGTAGCCGCAGGTCGTTTGCAATGCGGCGGTGCCCCAGATGGACCACCAGGGCCTGGGCCAGGGCCCCTGGGTCCCTGAACTGTGCAGGATCCTTCTCGCTTGGCACGCATCTCTCCACCACCCCAGGGGACCCGGACCCGGTGTCCCTGGACTGATGCCAGTGCCATGTCTGCCTGTTAGAGTGGAGCCTATGAGAAGGTAGGCTGGGGCTTGGGGAAGTGAGTGTGGAGTTAGGCAGGTCTTCGGGGTGGGAGGGAGACTGGCACCGTGAGTGGGGAAGGGAGGAGTTCTGGGGCTGGGAGGGAGAGAAGGAGGGGCTCTGAGGAGGAGAGGGGTACAGCCAGTGGTTCAAGGGAGAGGATGAACGTGGACAGGAGAGAGAGAGGTGGTTCTGATGAAAGAGAGTGGGAGAACTTGGGAGAAAGAGAGAGTAGGGATGTGGAGCTAAGTCAGAATTTGAGGCAGAAGGGCCAAATTGGAAGCCAGGAGAAGGGGATGCTGGTGGAGGTGAGGACGGGGGATGGAACTGAGTGGAAGAAAACGGTGGGTGAGAGGAAGGGAGGGACTGATGGGGAGAGAGAGGCTGTAGGTTGTGAGGAGAGGAGTCCACAAGTTGTGAGAGGCCCTGAGGGGGGCACCCAGGGAGCAATGAGTTCTGTGGCAGCACCTGGTCCTTGTTTCGAGGCAACATCGCCTTGAATCCAGAAGGGACTGGTCAACAAGACCGGGGATGAGAAACCCGGCAGAGTCAGGACCAGTATCTCTGAGGTCAGCTGTGCCTGAGAAATCAAGGCCACCTTCTGTGTGCAGAGCGTGGCTCCAGCCTGGTGTGGGTGCAGGTGCTGGTGGCAGGCCAGCCCTCCAGCACCAGGCTCTCTGGGTGCCCAGGCAGGAGCATGGGACTAAGCTTGACTTCTCAAGTCTTTGCAGTCAGCCATTGATGAGGGGTATGCGGAGATGGAGAATCACAGCTGCCTCTTGGGAGCCGAGGGACCACAGCAATTATCCGGTGAGGCAGAGAGGAAGACAAAGCCCATAGGATCTGGAGAGAAAAGAGAGAGCCCAAGATATTGGGAGAATTGGTCCATTTCCAGCTCTGCCTCATGTCCCCAGTTCCAGGCTGAACTCACCAAGACTTTAAATCCATGTCACCTTTGGGATCAAAGGAACTGGCAGAATGCTCCAGGGAAGGTGAGAAGTGGGGAGGAGAGGAATAAGGAGGATGGGAGGGTAGGATGGAGTTGGAGGAGGGGTTCAGGGGATAGGGGCTGAGATGGGAACAGGAATTGTGGGTGTTCTGGTGCTGGGAGCTCTTACCAATGAGGATTCCTCTGGGCCTGTTTCACAGGCACTTCAGCATTGAGAGGATCTGGGCAAGAGGAGCAGAGTCAACAAACGGTGGATACACGTCTCTTTGTTCCCAGCATCTAACACTAACCCCGGTTTCTGTCTGAGCCCTGAGTTTTGCCCTCAGTCCTCCTTCAGCCAGGCGGAGGCCTGTGGTACAGGTTTTTGTTCTCCTAATCCTGACTTGGGGGTTCTGCAAGCATCCCAGTGTTCTGCCACTCCGGTTCCTCTGACCCCTTGTCACCCCTAATGCTGATGTCCTCTAGCTCACCCTGGCCCAGGTGGAGGTGGCTTATTATACCCAGCAGCAGCAGGAATGGGGCCAGCTGGTAAAAGCCTCTGGGAGACTGGGACTTTGTCTAAGGGGTAGCACCAGGGTCGCTGCCCCCAATGGGAGCTGGGGGCCCCATTCCCTGAGTGATTTCTCCCTGGCAGTATGTGCCCATGTCACAAAGGTCAGGTGATGACATCATAGAACCTCCTCCTCAGTCTCTGAGACCTTCCTCCAGAGGTCATCCAAAGGCTGGCCCTGGATAAAATTGTGAAGCAGACAAAATTCTTCAGTGCACTCAGTTTCTCCTTCAAGCCCCTCTACTCTTGGGCCATACACTTTACAGCTCCAACCGCTTCCTTCATCTATTGCTCTCCCCATCCACACAGCCTGTCTGGGCTGAGCTGATGCACCACACCTGTCTCCCCCGTGGGATATACCTATTATATATGGATTTTTTTTTTTTTTGAGGCAGAGTCTTGCTCTGTCGCCCAGGCTGGAGTGCGGTGGCGCAATCTCAGTTTACTGCAATCTCCGCCACCCAGCTTCAAGCGATTCTCCTGCCTCAGCCTCCCAAGTAGCTGGGACTATAGGTGCGAGCCACCATGCCCAGCTAATTTTTTGTATTTTTAGTAGAGACGGGATTTCAGTGTTAGCCAGGATGGTCTCGATCTCCTGATCTCATGATCTGCCCGCCTTGGCCTCCCTAAGTGCTGGGATTACAGGAGTGAGCCACTGTGCTCAGCCATATGTTTTAATAACTATTTTATTAACCATTTTATTGGGATATAATTCACATACCTTACAATCTACCCATTTAAGGGGTACAAGTCAATGTCTTCTAGTATATTCACAGGGTTGTAGAACCATCTCCACAGTCTAATTTTAGAACATTTTTGTTCCCCCCAAAAGAAATCCTGTACCCATCAGCAGTTGGTCCCCACTCTTCCAGCCCCTGGAAACCACAAATCTATTCTGTTTCTAAAGGTTTGTATATTCTAGACATGTCATATAAATGGAATTATACAGTATATAGTCATTTGTATCTGACTTCTTTTAGTTAGCATGTTTGCAAAGTTCATTCACGTTGTAGCATGTATCATTGCTTTATTCCTTTTTATTGTCAGATAATATTCCTTTGTATGGATATACCATATTTTGTTTATCCATTCATTAGTTTATGGACATTTTTGGTTCTTTCTACCTTTTTCTTCTCTTGAGATGAAGTCTCACTGTGTTGCCCAAGCTGGAGTGCAGTGGCACCATCTAAGCTCACTGCAACCTCTACCTCCTGAGTTCAAGTGACTCTCCTGCCTCAGCCTCTTGAGTAGCTAGGACATAGGCACACGACACAATGCCAGGCTAATTTTTGTATTTTTAGGAGAGATGGGGTTTTACCATGTTGGCCAGACTGGTCTTGAACTCCTGACCTCGTGATCCACCCACCTCAGCCTCCCAAAGTGCTAGGATAAGAGGTGTGAGCCATCATGCCCAGCCTGGTTGTTTCTACTTTTTAGCAATTATGAATAGAGCTGCTATGAACATTCTTGTACAAGTTTTATATGGACATATGGTTTCATTTATCTTTAGATACATAGGAGCAGAATTGTTGAGTTACATGACGAATCTATATTTAACATTTTGAGGAACTACCAAACTGTCTTCCAAGTTGGCTGTACCAATTTCAATCCCATCAGCTAGGTACAAGGGTTCCAATGTTTCCTTGTCCTTACCAACACGTTTTTGCCTGTCTTTTTGATTTTAGCAATCCAAGTAGGTGTGAAACGGTATGATATTGTGGTTTTTATTTACATTTTCCTATGACCAATCACATTGAGCATCTTTTCATGTGCTATGGGATATTTGTTTATCTTCTTTGAAGAATTGTATATTCAAATCCTTAGCCTATCTTTTTAAAAGCCAGTCACATTTAGCAGTGGGGGGTTGTATACCAACTTCAGTGACCAATTTTTTTTTTTTTTTGAGATGGGTAGTTTCGCTCTTGTTGCCCAGGGTGGAGTGCAATGGCATCATCTCGGCTGGCAGCAACCTTCGCCTCCCTGGCTCAAGTGATTCTTCTGCCTCAGCCTCCAGAGTAGCTGGGATTACAGGCATGTGCCACCATGCCCAGCTAATTTTGTACTTTTAGTAGAGACAGGGTTTCTCCATGTTGGTCAGGCTAGTCTCAACCTCAGCCTCCCAAAGTGCTGGAATTACAGGCACGAGCCACCTCGCCCGGCCCCTCCCCTCCTGACAGAGTTTAACTCTTGTTGCCCAGGCTCGAGTGCAATCGCGTGATCTTGGCTCACTGCAACCTCCGCCTCCCAGGTTCAAGCGATTCTCCTACCTCGGCCTCCCGAGTAGCTGGGATTACAGGCACCCACCACCACGCCTGGATACTTTACTTTTATATTTTTAGTGGAGAGGGGGTTTCACCATGTTGATCAGGCAGGCTAGTCTCGTGACCTTAGGCGATCCACCCGCCTCTGCTTCTCAAAGTGCTGGGATTACAGGCCTGAGCCACCACACCCAGCCTGTTTTAGCTTCTCTTTCTTGCTTTTCATGTCTTATCTAAGAAACCATTGCCTAACCCAAGGTCACAGAGATTTGCTCTATGTTTTCTTCTAAGACTTTTATAGTTTTTGCTCTTACATTTAAGTTTATTATCTATTTTGAAGGGTTTTGTTTTAGGAGCAGTGTCTCACTTTGTCACCCAGGCTGGAGTTCAGTATAATCATAGCTCACTGCCACCTTGAACTCCTGAGCTCAAGGGATCCTCCTGCCTTGGCCTTCCCAAGTGCTGGAATTACAGGCATGCGCCACCACACCCGGTCCATTTTGAGTTAATTTTTATAGATGGTGAGAGGTAGAGGTTCAACTTAATTCTTTTGTATGTGGATAACCAGTTGTCCCAACATCATTTGTTGAAAAGACTTTTCCACTAGTTTGGGCAACATAGTGAAACTCATCTTTCAAAAAAAAAAACAAGAAAGAAAGAAATTAGCCTGGTGTTGTGATGCATTCCTGTAGTCCCAGCTACTTGAGACGCTGAAGTGGAAGGATGGCTTGAGCCCAGGAGTTGGAGGATGCAGTGAGTCAAGATCATGCCACTGCACTCCAGCCTGGGTGACAAAGAAAGAAACCCTCTTTCAAAAACCAAACAAAACAAAAAGGCTATTTCTTCCTCCATACAATTTTCTTGGCACTCTTGTGAAAAAATCAGTTAACTAGTGTCATTTCTTTCCTGTTGCTCCCATAACAAATTACCTCATATCTAGTGGCTTAAAACAACGCAAATTCATTATTTTACTTCTCTAGATTAGAAGTCCAACATGGGTCTCACTGGGCTAATAATCCAAATGTCGGCAGGCTGCCTTCCTTTCTGGAGGCTGTAAAGGAGAGTACACATCCTTGCCTCTTCCATCTTCTGGTGGTTTGTGGTCCCCCTCTTACAGCTTCAAAGGCAGCATCCTTGTATCTCTATGACCATTCAGCCATAGTCACATCTCTCTCTGACTCTGAACTGTTCTGCCTCCCTCTCCAACTTTTAAGGACCTTTGTGATTACACTGGGCCCAGCCAGATAATCTGGGATAATCTCTCTATTTTAAAGTCAGTTGAGCAGGGCACAGTGGCTCATGTAATCCCAGCAACTCAGGAGGGGGAGGTGGAAGGATCCCTTGAGTCCAGGAGTTTGAGGCTACACTGAGCCATGATCATGCCACTGCACTGCAGCCTGGGTAACAGAGCAAGACTCTGACTTTTTTTTGTTTGTTTGAGACAAAGTGTTGCTCTGCCGCCAGGCTGGAGTGCAGTGGTGCGATCTCGGCTCACTGTAATCTCTGCCTCCTGTGTTCAAGCGGTTCTCGTGCCTCAGCCCCCCGAGTAGCTGGGATTACAGGCACGTGCCAACACACTCAGCTAATATTTGTATTTTTAGTAGAGTAGGGTTTTCACAATATTGGTCAGGATGGTCTCAATCTTCTCACCTTGTGATCCGCCCACGTTAGCCTCCCAAAATGCTGGGATTATAGGCGTGAGCCACCAGGCCCAGCCAAAAAAATTGAATTCTTTTGTTTTAAATCATAAGCACAATTTTTTCACCCCTAAAATAAATATAAATTTCTAGTCAATGTTTAAATATCCCTTCTTGTCTTATAAATGCTTACCAACTTGTTTGAATCAAAAGCCAAATGTAGGCCAGGTGGGGTGGCTCATGCCTATAATCCCAGCACTTTGGGAGGCCAAGGCAAGATTGTTTGAGCCTAGGAGTTCAAGACCAGCCCGGGCAACATGGAAAGACCACATCTCAATTTAATATTATTTAAAATTTTCTTTTTTCTTTTTTTTATTAAAACTTTTTTTTTAATTTAAATAGAGACAGGGTTTCTCCATGTTGGTCAGGCTGGTCTCGAACTCCTGACCTCAAGTGATCCACCCACCTTGGCCTCCCAAAGTGCTGGGATTACAGGTGTGAGCCACCATGCCTGGCCTAAAAATTTTAAAACAAAAGCCAAATATGCCCCGTGCATCGTGAATCCTTGATAAAACTCTTAACTTTATTTTAATTGATAGGTGCCACCTCGGTCTTTTTCCTCAGAGCTATTCTTTGCACAGACTTGCTCATTTGTCCTTGTAGAGTCTGCCACTGTCTTCATCACCATATTCTTATCCTTGTAAACCAAAAAGTGACGGCAGCAGATCTCAATCAATTAGAGGTTTATTTTGCCAAGGATGAGGACCTACTAGAGGAAAAGAAACACAGTCACAGCAGGATCTGAGACCTGGGCACAGTAGGACCTGTGGGTTTGGGGAACTTCAATATTTACAAGAGAAAGAGCAAGCAGGGGCCAGGCGCCGTGGCTCACACCTGTAATCCCAGCACTTTGGGAGGCCAAGGCAAGATCATTGCTTGAGCCCAGTTCAGGCAACAAAGCCAGACCTGGACAACAAAGCAAGACCCTGTCTCAAAAAAGAAAGAGAGAGAGACAGGCAGAGAGAGACAGAGTAAGGGAGGCAAAAAAAAAAGGAGGATGGGTAGGCAATGAGGCAAGTGATTACATTCTTTTGAAGCTCTGACTAGTGATCAGTGAATCTACATTTTACACGTGAAAAGGAGGAGGGAAGTAAATCAGTAAATCTACATTTGTAGTAAATCTACATACTCAGTAAGTCTACTTTTTTTTTTTTTTTTTTTAAGAGGTGGGGTTTCACCATGATGGCCAGGCTGGTCTTGAACTCCTGACCTCAGGTGATCCACCTACCTCAGCCTCCCAGAGTGGTAGGATTACAGGTGTAAGCCACTGTGCCCAGCCGTCTACATTTTTACATAAGATAAAGTATGTGAAATTACAGCTATCTGTTTGCGAACAAAAGGCAGGCAGTTTTTTTGCATGTCTCAGTTCTCATGCTTAATTTTCCCTCAGGTGTTTGTCAGTTTAGGGAACCAAGATTCTATTTTTCTTTCACATCCTCTTCCCTATCATTCTTATAATTTGGTAGTTATCTCTAGTAAGTAGATTCTGAAGACAATTTTTCCTTTCATTTTGAAAATAATTCTGGGCCAGGTGTGGTGGCTCACACTTGTAATCCTAATGCTTTGGGAGGGCAAGGCAGGCAGATCACAAGCTCAGGAGATCAAGACCATCCTGGCTAACATGATGAAAACCCATCTCTACTAAAAATACAAAAAATTAGCCGGGCGTGGTGGCACATGCCTGTATTCCCAGTTACTTGGGAGGCTGAGGCAGGAGAATCACTTGAATCCCGGAGGTGGAGGTTGCAGTGAGTCGTGCTGAAGCAGGAGCGGCTATGAGAAACAAACCTCTGGAACACCGAACTAGGAAGGAAGGGGTGATTTATTCAGCCAGGAGCAAGGCGGCATAGCTGCCTAACAGCCAAGCTCAAGCTCACAGAGAAAGTCCCTGCCCTTTTAAAGGCTTACAACTCTAGAAATTACATGTGAAAGGGTCTTGGGCTTACAACTCTAGAATATACACGTGAAAAGGGTCTTAGGCCATGGAGTAGGCGTGGTATAGTTACTTAGGTGGGGGTTTGATTTTGTTTAAGTTGAAACAATGCCTTCCAGAAAGATTCCTCCACACCATGCCTGTGATCTATAGAAGGGCGATTAAGGTGGCGCCCGGTCTGCCAGACTTTACTTCCCCTATTGAATTGCCGTGTGGGGGGGGGTGGGGAGTTGGGGAGGGATAACATGGAGAGAAGCCGGGCGCAGTGGCTCACACCTGTAATCCCAGCACTTTGGGAGGCTGAGGTGGGCGGATCACCTGAGGTCAGGAGTTCGAGACCAGCCTGATCAATATGGTGAAACCCCATCTTTAAAAAAGAAAAGAAAAGAAAAAGAACATGGGGAGAAATGCCAGATATAGGTGATGGGGAGGAAGGCAGCAAACCACGCTGCCATGTGTGTACCTATGCAATAATCTTACATGTTCTTCACATGTACCCCAAAACCTAAAATGCAATAAAAAAAATAAATAAATAAAAAATAAAAAGAATTACAGTGTGGAAGTCAAGGTGGGGATGGTCTTAGATGCTTAAGGGTGATTAAGGGTCTCCTCCCTCACTGCCACTGCGCTCCAGCCTGAGCGACAGGGTGAGACTACTGTAAGGCCGGCCGCCCTGCCAGGAGGCCGGACACACCCACCTATTCTGCACCCAGCACCTAACTCTGCACGCAGCAACGGCCCCTGCACACGGCACCTACCTCCGAGCACATGTTCCCCTGAAAGGATCGGGCTGATGCAACCCTAGCAGGATCTCCTATTAGAAAAACCCGCCCGACAATCTACCCACCAATAGCAGCCCGCCCCGTCTCCATCCCCACTCAGCCACTCCTCATTCCCTAAAGCTGTAAAAACCTCACGTCCCAGGAAGTCAGCGCGACTTCTCTGGCCCTTTTCCCCTGGACCATATAACTCGCCCGGGAGCTGAATAAGCTGGAATTTAATTTTTATACTGGCCTCAGTTTCTTCATTTTAAACTCGGCAATAACCCTTACAACTACATCTCAAAAAAACAAAAAAAAGAAAGAGAGAAAAAAGAAAATAATTCCGTTATTCAAAAATGTCAAACATATGCAAAAGTAGAAATAAAAGTATAATATAATGAAACCCCTTGTACATACCACCAGCTTCAATAATTACTAGATGGTAGTCCATTATGTTTTATCTGTATCTCCACCCTCTCCCTCAAATTATTTGGAAACAAATTCAAGATATCAGATATCATCTGCAAATATTTCTGAAATTATCTCTAAAAAGGGACTTTTTTTTTTTATAACAAACTACCTCCTCCCTAAAAAGGGACTTTTGAAGAATTAAAATCGCAGTAACATAATTACAACAAAAGGTACAATTTCTTAATAAATATTCAGTCACTGCCCACATTATTGCAATTGCTCTGTAATTGTTCTCAGTTTCTTCATTTGAGTTAAGATTCAAAGGTTCATAATATGGAGTTTCTTGTTAGGTATCAATTTTAGGAATTGCAGTTAATTTTTTTTAAGTTATGCAAAATGTTTCCATGAGTCCACAGTCAAATGTATTAAAAAGGTACTGTGTATCCTCCAGTTTCCATTCTAGAAGCTGCCTCCTCCAGAGGTGATTTGTTTTTGATTTGACAGTTTCTCTTCCACACTGCAGAACCGGTCTCTTCCTCCCCGTAAGCTGGTTTTGGCTTTTCCCAGGTGGCTCCCTCGCTCCCTCTGCTCCTTTCGGAGAATTCACTGGGAACCGTCTTCCTCCTTCCTTTTCTTCTCTTCTCCCACTTCTTCCTGCCTTGGCAGACTGATCTGTATGGTCTGTACCGGCAAGCACGCACCTCCCATTGGTGACATTCCAGCGGGCCAACGGCACCGCCACCTCCGCACCTGGCCACTGACCCCTGGATCGCATGGCCCTAGACTCTCGCAACCCGAGCCCAGGCCTCCTGCAATCAATCTCTAGCATGGGGCGTGTATGCGCGGGCCCAGGACTCCAGGTCTCAGCAACAGCTCCCTTTACTCTGCCCCCACCCTGCCCCTACCCCAGGAAGTTTTCACTGGCAACTCTTACCTCCTTGCTTTCCTGTTTTTTTTGTTTGTTTGTTTGTTTTTTTTTTTTGTGACGAAGTCTTTCATACTTAATGGTGCCATACTTAATAGTGCAGCTGGAAAAAACTTAAAATGTTTTTTTCATAGGATCAAAGATGGCTACTCTTACCACTTCCAGTGTTGCACTGGAAGTTCTAGCAAGGCAAGTAAGCAAGAAAAAGAAATGACATCCAAATTGGAAAGGAGGGAGTAAAACTATCTCTACTCACAGATGACATGATCTTGTGTATAGAAAACTCCAGGCTGGGGGCATGGTGGCTCACGCCTGTAATCCCAGCACTTTGGGAGGCCAAGGCAGGCGGATCACAAGGTCAGGAGTTTGAGACCAGCCTGGCCAAGATGGTGAAACCCCATCTCTACTGGGTGTGGTGGCGGGTGCCTGTAATCCCAGCTACTCAGGAGGTTCAGGCAGGAGAATGAATCACTTAAACCCAGGAAGCAGAGGTTGCCCGGAGCCAAGATCAGGCCACTGCACTCCGGCCTCGGCAGCAGAGTTAGACTCCATCCCCACCCCCACAAAAAAAAGAAAAGAAAAGAAAACCCCAAGAAATCTAGTTTAAAAAAAATAGAATGAATAAACAAGTTCAACAAAGTTGAAGAATACAAGAATACAATCCCAGCTACTCGGGAGGCTGAGGCAGGAGAATTGCTTGAACCCAGCAGGTGGAGGTTGCAGTGAGCCTAGCCTGGGTAACAAAAGCGAAACTCCGTCTCAAAAAAAAAAAAAAAGATACAGATATCAATTGTATTTTTACACACTACTAATAACCCAAAAATGAAATTAAGAAAATGGTACCACTTAACAATAGTATCAAAAACAAAAAAATACCTAAAAGTAAATGTAGTAAATGTAATAAAAGAAGTTCAAGATGTGTGCACTTAAAATTATAAAACACTGTTGAGAGAAGTTAAAGAAGACCTGAAGAAATGCAGATTTCCCAGCACGTTGGTGAAGGCCTGTAATCTCAGCACTTTGGGAGGCTGAGGCAGGAGGATCATTTGAGTCTAGGAGTTCGGGACCAGCCTGGGCAACATACAGAGACCCAGTCTCTACAGAAAATACAAAAATTAGCCAGGCGTGGTGGCATATGCCTGTGGTTGCAGCTACTTCAGAGTCTAAGGTGAGAGGATCACTTGAGCCTGGGAAGCAGAGGCTGCAGTGAGCCGAGATCGTACCACGGCACTCCAGCCTGGGCAACAGAGCAAGACTCTGTCTCAAAAAAGAAAAAAGAAAAAGATTTTTAAAAAGCTACATATCTCCTTCATAGTTTGCCCACAAGGAAATTCCTTGTAGGCCTCAGGATCTTTATCCTGAAACAGTTCTGTTGAATTTCACCTTGGCAATGTAAATTGATAGCTTATCTTCGCAGGTACAGGCTAAAGGACAGAACTCAAAGTCATCATCCCAGTGGTAAGATCTTGGCTCACTGCAGTTTCTGCCTCCCCAGACTCAAGTGATCCGGTAAAGCACTATGATCAAGAGAGGGGAAGCAAATCAGTAAATCTACATTTTTATAAATATACATACTCAGTAAATCTACATTTTACTGAGACAAAACGCATATCTGATTTGCTTCCTCTGTCCTGTTGTTTATATAAAATTGCAGATTCATCGCCGGGCATGGTGGCTCACACCTGTAATCCCAGCACGTTGGGAGGCGGAGGCGGGCAAATCACAAGGTCAGGATTTGAGACCAACCTGGCCAACACGGTGAAACCCCGTCTCTACTAAAAATACAAAACATTAGCTGGGCATAGTGGCAGGCGCCTGTAATCCCAGCTACTCGGGAGGCTGAGGTAGGAAAATTGCTTCGACCCAGGAGATGGAGGTTGCAGTGAGCCAAGACTGCGACACTGCACTCCAGCCCCGGCGATAGAGTGAGACTCCAACTCAAAAAAGAAAAAAAAAATGCAGATTCACTGAGCCAGACTAAGGCGTAAGTGACTGTTCCTTTAGCCCCTTTCACACGTAAATTGTGAATTAAGTGAAAGGCTGATCAAAGATTTAAAAGTGGTGGTGTTATATTGGGGTTCAGGGGTTCAGGGTGCCTTTAGCTCCCCTGAGAGGAACTTTCTCCAGGTTCTTTGTTTCCTGAACTCTCAAGAATGAGAGAAGGGACCACGGGGCAGTGTGCAGTAAATGCTGGACTCAAAAGTGTTCATAGAAAGTGATTTATTTAGAGAGAGAGAAACAAGAGAAGGAGAGAGAAACAGCTAACTCTCACACTGAGTGAGGGAATCCAGAAAAATGGACTCCAGGAGAGGAAAGCAGCTTCCACACTGAGAGAGATGGAGTTTAGGAGGGAAAAACAAGCTTCCATAAGAGAGTGTGGAAGGGGACTCCAGAGGGAAAATCCAGGATAGAGAAAAACAGCTTCCATGAGAGTGTTTGTGGAAGGGGATCCAAACACGGAGTCCAAAGGGGTGTGGAAGAAGGGGACTTTTAACCAGGGAGGAACCCCCGCCTTCTCTAATACCCCGGGCCAATGAAAGGAGTTTCTTAGAACTTCCACTGGAGTGACTGACTCTTAGTTTCTTCCTGTGCCCCTGAAATTTAAACATAAACGGTTAAGCCCCCGAAATATAACCATAAACGGTTAAATCTCCCAGATGGAGAGAGATGGGAGGGGTGCATGGCGCTGGGAAGTTCTTGCCCTTAAAACTATGCCCCCTTGTGGACCTGGAAAGAGAACACATTCCCTCAGTCGGGCAAAGGTGCCTACACTTGTACTCGTAGCACTTTGGGAGACCAAGATGGGCAGATCACCTGAGGTCAGGAGTTCAAGACCAGCCTGGCCAACCATGGTGAAACCTCGTCTCTACTAAAAATACAATAAATTAGCTGGGCATGGTGGTGGGCACCTGCAATCCCAGCTACTCAGGAGGCTGAGGCAGGAGAATCACTTGAACCTGGGAAGTGGAGGTTGCAGTGAGCTGAGATTGCACCTTTGTACTCCAGCCTGGACAACAAGAGCAAAACTCTACCACAAAAGAATGTAAAACTAAGCTGTACTCCAGCCACTTTGGCGTATTTCTTCAGGACCTCCTAGGCTGTGTCATAAGCATGTCCTTAACTTTGGCAAAATAAACTTTCTAAATTGATTGAGACCTGTCTCAGATACTTTTGGGTGTCAGGCCTTCATGTGCAAGCCCAGACCCAGAAAGTCTAAACTCCTGCGGGCCTCGGCTGATCACCACCCACCCACCACCATTATCCCTGATCACCCAGCAGAGCTTCCCCTCCAGAAATTAAGCTTCTCACCCCATCCTGCCATCTTAACTGTTACTATGATAATGTGAATTCTCCTCACCCCACCCTGCCATCTTAACTGCTCCTGCTCTGTGACTATCCCCCCGCCCCACCCTACCATCCTACCTACTCTTACAACTTACCCCACCCGCCATTGTAACGAAACTTATGGCAATGTATACTCCTTGCCCCTACCCCTACCACGATAACTGATCTTACTTCGTAACACCCCTGCCCTCTTCCCCCAAAATTTGCCCCAACCTATAAAACCAACTCCTATCCCACTGCCCTTCGCCGATGCCCTTTTCAGCCTCAGCCCACCTGCACCCAGGTGAATAAACAGCCATGTTGCTCACACAAAGCCTGTTTGGAAGATCTCCTTATTAAATGCGTTTAATATTCAGTACTACTGGACGTGAATAACATTGGGTTCACATCAAGTTGAGGAAGTTCTCTTCTGTTCCTAGTTTGCTGAATAATTTTATCATTAAGGGGTATTGGATTTTGTGGAAAAGCTTTTCTGCATCTGTTGAGATAACTCCATAGTTGTCCTTTAGTCTGTCAATATAATGTGTAACATTAGTTGATTCTTGGGTGTTAAGCCACCCCTGCATTCCTGGTATAAATCTCACTCAGTCATGGTGTATAGTTCTTTTGATACGTTGCTGGATTCTGTTTGTTAGTGTTTTGTTTAGGATTTTTGTGTTTATAATTCATAAGGGATATTGGTCTATAGTTTTCTTGTGAGGTCTTTGGTTTTGGTGTCAGGGTAAAACTGACATTATTGTGGGGACAAGAATGACTTTATTTTAAATGCTAATCTGTCATGTAACTTCTGACTAACCCTGAGTCTGGGAATGACTCCAAATGTGTAGTTAATGTATTACTATTTATGTAGGAACACCTATTCATTGTAAATTTTGCCTTTCCTCCAAAACAACCCTTGATGCTATGGCATCCATTGTAGGGTGTGATGCCTGCACCCTTCTCTCAGCCACCTATACATTCCTTCCAGGCCATGTGTATATTTTTCCCCATTATATAAGCCCAGAGTCTGGGGGGCTGAGGTTCAGACATCTACCTGTCTTGCAGCCACCCAAGACCATGATTCCATCTGTAAGTTCCCGCTAATAAATCACCCTAAACTGACAAACTGGATTTGTCTGCCTTCTTTGGCTTCTCGGCTTCTTCAGTATATGGAGGTCACTTTACATATGTAGTACTTTCAGGGAACAATCATAGAATGAGTTGGAAGTGTTCTTTCCTATTTGTTGGAAGAGTTTGTGAAGGGTTGGTAAATAATTCTTATTTCAAGCATTCACCAATAAAGCCATCTAGTTCTGGGCTTTTCTTTGTGAGGAGGTTTTTTTTTCTTTTTTCTTTTTAATATTTTTAAAATATTTTTCTTAAAAAAAAAAAAGACAGGGTTTCACCATGTTGGTCAGGCTGGTCTTGAACTCCCGACCTCAGGCAATCCGCTCGCCTTGGCCTCCAAAGTGCTTGGATTACAATTACAGGTGTGAGCCACCACACCTGGCCTTTTTTTTGAGACGAGGTTTTGCTCTTGTTACCCAGGCTGGAGTGCAATGGTACAATCTTGGCTCACCGCAACCTCTGCCTCCTGGGTTCAAGCAATTCTCCCACCTCAGCCTCCCAAGTAGCTGGGACTACAGGCATGTGCCACCATGCCCAGCTAATTTTTTTTGTATTTTTAGTAGAGACGGGGTTTCACCATGTTGACCAATTTGGTCTCGATCTCTTGACCTTGTGATCCACCCACCTCGGCCTCCCAAAGTGCTGGGATTACAGGCGTGAGCCACAGTGCCCGGCCGTGAGGAGTTTGAGAGTTACTAATTTGATCTCTTGTTTTATTTATTTATTTATTTATTTACTTAGAGACAGAGTCTTGCTCTGTCGCCAGGCTGGAGTGCAGTGGCGTGATCTTTTTACTGCTTTGGCTGCATCCCATAATTTTGGTATGTTGTGTTTTTGTTTTCATTCATTTCAAAGTATTTTCTAATTTTTCTTGTAATATCTTCTTTAACCTACTGACTATTTAAATATGTGTTGTTTAATTTCTCTATATTTGTGAATTTCCAAAAGTTAGTTCTGTTATTGATTTTTAATTTAATTCTATTGTGGTTAGAGAATATGCTTTGTATGATTTCAGTCCTTTTAAACTACTGAGGTTTGTTTTGTAGCCTAACATATGATCCATTCTGGAGAATCTTCCATGTACAATTTAGAAGAATGTGTAGTATTGTGTTGTTGAGTGTTATTTGATGTCTGTTAGGTTTAGTAGGTTTATAATGTTTCCCAAGTCTTCTGTATCCTTATTGATTTTCTGCCTAATTTCTTGAAACCTGTAATTTTAAGATAGGTGAGAGGATTGCTTGAGTCAGAGTCTATCTCTGTTGCCCAGGCTAGAGTGCAGTGGAGTGATCATAGCTCACTATAACCTGGAACTCCTGGACTCAAGTGATCTTCCCCTCTGCCCCAACAGCCTCCTGAGAAGCTAGGATTACAGGCATGCACCACTGCACCTGGCTAATATCATATCATTTGTGCAAATTTAAAATTTATTTATACAAAAATGCACAGGCTTCAGTAACACATATTACATTAGTTATCTATAGCTGCTTACCAAATTACCCCCAAACTTAAACAGCAATAAACATTTCTTATCTCATATGGCTCCTATGGGTAAGGAATTCTATGAATGAGAACAATTTAGCCTGGTGATCTTGGCTCAGGGTCTCTCATGGGTTGCACTCAATCCATCGGCCAGAGCTGCAGTCGTCTGGGGGTCCAACTGGGGCTGGAAGATCCATTTCCAAGGTGGCTTACTCCCATGGTTGGCCAGTCTTGGTAGCTGTCAGTGAGAGGCCTCAGTTCCTCACCACGTGGGCCTCTCCACAGGACTGCTTGGATATCCTCATGACAGCAGCTGGCTTCCCCCAGAGTGATCAATCCAAGAGGGTGCAAGGGGGTAGTTACACTGTTTTTAGTTTTTATTTTTTTTGAGACAGAGTCTCAGTCTGTTGCCCAGGCTGGAGTGCAGTGGCACAATCTCAGCTCACTGCAACTTCTGCCTCCTGGGTTCAAGCAATTCCTGCCTCAACCTCCTGAGTAGCCGGGACTATAGGCATGTACCACCATGCCCAGATAATTTTTGGGATTTTCTTGTTTGTTTGTTTGATTTTTGAGATGGAGTTTCACTCTTCTGCCAATGCTGGAGTGAAGCGGTATGATCTCGGCTCATTGCAACCTTTGCCCCCTGGGTTCAAGTGATTCTCAGCCTCCCAAGTAATTGGGATTATAGACGCCTGCCACCATACCTGGCTAATTTTTTTATTTTTAGTAGAGATGGGGTTTTGCCATGCTGGCCAGGCTGGTCTCGAACTACTGACCTAGAGGTGATCCACCCACCTTGGCCTCCCAAAGTGCTAGGATTATAAGCATGAGCCACCATGGATTATAAGCATGAGCTGCTGCACTGTTTTTAGTTTTCTTTTTTTTTGAGACAGAGCCCTGCTCTGTCACCCAGGCTGGAGTGCAATGGTGCAATCTCGGCTCACTACAACCTCCGCCTCCTGGGTTCAAGCGATTCTCCTGCCTCAGACTCCCGAGTAGCTGGGATTACAGGTGTGCACCACCACAACCAGCTAATTTTTGTATTTTTAGTAGAGATGGGGTTTCACCATGTTGGCCAGGCTGGTCTTGAACTCCTGACTTCGTGATCCTCCCGCCTCGACCTCCCAAAGTGCTGAGATTACAGGTGTGAGCCACCTCACCCAGCCTGCCGCACTGTTTTTATAACCTTGTTTCAGATGTTACACTAATGTTTCTGCCACATTCCGCGTGTGAAGCAAGTCACTAGATCTGGCCCACACTCAAGGGAGGGGGATTAGGCTTTACCTTTTGAAGACAGGAGTGTCAAAGAATTTGTGTACATGTATTACAACCATCACACATACTAATAAAATAATATAAGCCTGGGCATGGGAGCTCACATCTATAGTCCCAGCACTTTTGGAGGCTGAGGCAGGAGGATTGCTTGAGGCCAGGAGCAATCCTTCTGCCTCAGCCTGGCCCAAGGCAGGCCCTTGGGGCTGCACTGACCTCATGTCATTAAACAAAGGTCTGTCATTCTTTTTATTGCTGCACATTATTTCATAGTACGAAGATACCAAACTTTATTGAATGACTTCCCTAAGGATAGACATGCGGGTTGTTTCTACTTATCTTTCTTTTTCCCTTTCTCTGTGGTGGGCTGCATATCTTTCTCACTGTACATCCACATTTTTACTTCCTCTTTACTTATGTGGTCTCCCCTGGAGTTCGAGAATGGGGAACAAGGGACATGCAGGCTGGATCCGCCACAGGCAGAGGCCCCTTGAGGACAGCAGGGGCTGCTGTGGCAGGTTTGCTATCCCTTCAGCCCGGCTTCTCCTAACTAGCTCTTGGAGGATGTGATGCAACTTAGGAATGCCATGGTTCTTGCCTTCAGAGACCTCAGGTCTAGCATGGGGACAGACACATGAGTAGCCCACAGGAGACAGGCTAGCATCGGGTGAGGGGTAGCCTTCCAAGTCCAGCTGATGGCTTGGGTTTCCATCCCACCCCACCACTTACCAGATGTTTGACATTGGGCAAGTTATTTCACCTTCCAGTATCTCAGTTCCCATGTGTCTAAACTGAGTCTCTTTTTTTCTTAGAAGTTTGCTCTGAGAAGTAAATAAGATGCTTAGCACAGTGCCTGGCACACAGTAATCTATGAACATTGAGCTATTGGGAAACTATCCAGGCTGTGGTCGTACCAATCACACAGGGACACATGGGCACTGGGCCCGCGGGATTTGAAGAAGTCTTCACCAATGAAAGGCGGAGACCTGAAGGATGGGCAGTACCTCCCGGCAGAGCTGGAGGAAGGTATTCTGGGGCATGGAAAGGTAAATGTAAATGCACTGAGTGGAAATGGGAGGCATATTTGGGGCATGGCGAATAGCACCCTGTGGCTGGAAGGTCACGTTCATTGGCAAGGGGAGAGAAGGCCTTGCAGGGATGTATGCAGGCCGCCTTCTGGCACAGAGGATGGAGGTTCGAGTCTTCTCCATGGACTTGAACTCCAAAGCTGAAATCACAGGTTCACCATGGGACCACTGTCGAGGTTAGGCATGGCCAGAAGGAAACTCCTTTCCCCACCATCCTCCTGCCTTCCTCAGCATGGGCCTCCTCCCAAGGCTTGGCCACTCCCAGCATCCAGCACCCCCACTCCTCAGCCGGGTTGGGAGGCGGGCGGAGGCTTTTCGCGGGGGCTGTGCCTGGTGGGCGGTTTTCCCAGAGCAGGGAGCAAAGCAGGACTGAGCTGGCGCCAGCTTCCTCAGATGTAGACATTGCTGACTGGCTGGCCAGCCTAAGCCAGCTAGCTTGAGCCCAGGGCCTCCTCAGGCACTGTGTTTCTGCTCTGCGGCATGTCACAGAGGGAGGCCAGAGGGCCACCAGCCATGCCAGGGGTGGGGGATAGCCGGACTCAGGTCAAAGCACGGTTGCTGCCAGGCACTGACAGGAAGAGGAGCCGCCTCAGCAGGACAAGGCAGGACCCATGGGAAGAAAGAAGCTGGAGCAACCAGAAGTGGAGCAGAGCTGCTCCTGGCCCTCGAGGGGCCCGGGCTGGGAGCCTGGCTCTTGGCCGGGTAAGGAAATCCTGGATCTGCAGAGGAATCCAGGGGAGGTAGGGGTTGGAAGGTGGGGAGATGTCACCTCCGATGGCAGAGACTCACTCAGTATTACCGTTCCTGCCCAAGAGTGGGGATGGTGGCCCCTTAGACTCCAAGGCACCATGCTTGGGGTGGATGGGACAGATCAGAGCTGGTCTTAACCAGAGTGCAGCTCAGAGAGCTGGACTAACTCACTTCTCTTGAGGAAACTGAGGCCTGGAAGAGGGATGTGGATTTCCCAAGGTCACTGAGCAGCAGCAGTCAGTGGCAGGACTGGGACTTCCGCCTGTGTGCTTTGACCTCTGATTCTGTGTCTTTCCTCTTTCCTGCAGCAGCCTCGTCGTCTCAGGACCTGGCTAGGTCAAGGGTCAGCCCTCCCAAATAGGGTGTAGCCCTGAACTCCCTCTGGCCCCAGCGCACCCTGATAAGCAGGATTCAGATTGGGCGTGGGACAGGACAAAGGCTGTGAGGAAGCATGAGTGGAGTAGTAGAGAGAACACAGGGCTCTGGGTTCTGAGTCAAGCTCTGCCATCCTGCAGCCATCTGACCCCAGGCCAGGCCTTCCCCCAACTCCCTCAGCTGTAAAACGGGGCAGGGCTGAGGATGGCAAAGGCAGGCTGAGGCCCTCTGGTGCCTGCTGCCTGGTACCCTCCTCCTCTGGTGGGACACCATGCACTGGAATGCTCTCGGAAGTCAGGGCAGATGGGAGTCCAGGCCAGACGCACTCACTGGAGCCCTCTGTGCAGAGTGAGGCCAGTCCTGAGAACGCCGCGCGGGAGCGGAGCCGGGTCAGGACGCTGCGCCAGGCCTTCTCGGCCTTGCAAGCTGCTCTGCCTGCTGTGCCGCCCGACACCAAGCTCTCCAAGTTGGATGTGCTGGTGCTCGCCGCCAGCTACATAGCGCACCTCACCCGCACGCTCGGCCACGAGTTGCCTGGCCCCGCCTGGCCACCCTTCCTGCGTGGACTCCGCTACTTGCACCCTCTCAAGGTAGGTCACAAGCCCTGGGACTTGAGGGGCCGATCTTCGTGGCCAGGGCCTTGGAGAAAGGGCTTGGCATAACTTATTTTTGAGACAGGGCTGGGCGTGGTGGCTCATGCCTGTAATCCAAGCACTTTGGAGGCCAAGGCGGGCAGATCACCTGAGGTTGGGAGTTCAAAACCAGCCTGACCAACATGGTGAAACCCCGTCCTATTAAAAAAAATAAGAGAGAGATAAGGACATTGGACTTGGTCCCCCTGCCCTGGGCAGAACTGACATCCGGGCCAATTTCTCCTGCTGTCTCAGAGGGAGAGGAGCCAAGGCTGGCCCTTGGGGCTGCAATGACCTTGGGTTTCTCATAGGGTGGTGGCTGGAAATGGCTTTATGGGAATGCACCTCCTCTAAGAGGAGGGAAAGACTCTGGGGTTCTTAGAGTCATGGGGAAAAAAGGAGCAGCTTCCAAGTCTGGGGCCCAGGAAAGGAAATTCTACCGAGGAGAGTTCTAGATCTCCCTGCGGCTTCACCCCATTGTGACTGCCTTGCTGTTCTCTGGGTTTCTGTTGCAGGAGAGATCTGCCTTCTAGGAGAGCAACAGTCTGAGAGACCATCATTCTAGAAGCAGCCAAGCTTCGGGGTTAGCAGGGAGCAGCACTGGGAAGGCATGCACCACTTGCCATGCTGCAACCTAGCTTCCCTGAACCTCAGTTTTTTGTTTTTTTTTTAAATATATAGAACACTAAAATCACAATTTCGTTATTGGGTATCACCCATTTTTTTTTTTGCTTAACCTATTCTTTAGTGCTAGATTAGCAGACACTGAAATGATCTTCGCAGACTGCACAAAATATGGAATGCTTCACGAATTTGCATGTCATCCTTGCGCAGGGGCCATCCTAATCTTCTCTGTATCGTTCCAATTTTAGTATATGTGCTGCCAAAGCAAACATGAACCTCAGTTTTATTACACATTAAATAGAAGCTAACATGAGCCTGCTTCTCTTCCAATGTATAAAATGGGAAGTCTAATGAACATTAATCATCAATGCAATAACAGCTAACAGCTGAGGGCTAAAGATAGGCCAGGACCTGGGTTAAGTACTTTAGTGTATTTTTGTCTTTTAATCCATGCAAAAACCAAATGAGGATTACTTTACAGATGAGGAAACTGAAGCTTAGGAAGGTTATAAGGCTGAACGTGGTTTGAACCCAGGGGTATCTGACTTCAAACCCCATGCTCACAGCCACTAAGCAAACACCAGGGACAGCGCCATAAGGAGCTGGTTGAAGAGTGCACTGAGTTAAAAAGGAAGGGTCATCGTTGCCCTCTGAGGATAACATTGCAGTGGTGTCAACTTTTTTATTTTATTATTTATTTAGTTAGTTTTGGAGATGGAGTTTCACTCTTGTTGCCCAGGCTGGAGTGCAATGGCGCGATCTTGGCTCACTGCAACCTTGGCCCGCTGGGTTCAAGCGATGCTTATGCCTCAGCCTCCCGAGTAGCTGGGACCACGGGCACCTGCCACTACTCCTGGCTAATTATTGTATTTTTAGTAGAGACGGGGTTTCACCATGTTGGCCAGGCTGATCTCAAATTCCTGATCTCAGGTGATCCACCTGCCTCGGCCTCCCAAAGTGCTGGGATTACAGGTGTGAGGCACCGTGGCTGGCCTATTTATATATTTATTTAATTATTTTTGATACATGGTCTCACTTTGTTGCCCAGGCTGGAGTGCAGTAGTGCAATCATAGCTTACTGTAACCTCGAAATCCTGGGTTCAGGGAATCCTCCTGCCTCAGCTTCCCCAGTAGCTGGGACTACAAGTGCGTGCCACCATGCCTGGCTACCTTTTTTTTTTTTTTTTTTTTTTTTGTAGAGACAGGGTCTCACTGTTCCAGAGGCTGGTCTCAAAGTTTAAGCTCAAGCAGACCTCTGACTGCTCAATTTTATTTTTATAATACTTCTTACCATCTCTTACCCCTAAATGTCATAGTTCTGAAATGTCTTGAAACTTGATTTTTTTTTCTTTAATGCAACTATAGCTAAAGTGTATGAATTTGAGACTAAGTGGGGGGACTGTGAAATGTCAATGGTGGTGCAGGCTTCTGGGGTGGTATAGTAGTTTCCTTAGCTGTAAAATAGTGACCAAGGCAAGGCCCTTGCTTGTAGTAGGTGATCAACAGCTATGCTGAAGCATGAAGGCCCGGTTAGGTCCAACGCTCCAGCACATCCAGAAGGTGGGGCATTTGGCCAGGAAGCAGCTCCCTGAGCCCCCAGGTGGAAGAGTTGTGGAGAGGAAGGCAGACTTTGGGGCAGTCAACCTGGTGTCTTCTGAGACTACTCAGGCTTCTGCTGGAAGGATGGGCAATCTTTGGAGGACCCAGCTTGGAGTTTTTCCTGGCTCTGCTGCTCTGCCCATTGCCCAGCCTCTGGCTGTTGCCAGCTCTGCCCAGGCCACCTGATCTGTCCACCACCCTCCCAACAGAGCTGCTCTTCTTGGGGCCCTCTCCCTCCTCAGATGGCTCCTCCTGCGTCTCTCATCCAGGCTCTGGGTGATCAGGAGAATATGTGGGGCTGTACATAATGATGGCCCTGATCAGAGCAGTGATGGCTGGGGAAGGCGTCAGGGAAGGAGTCAGGGAAGGATGCTGGAGAATGCTGGGTTTTGGGTGTCAAGGATCCTGGACCAAGAAGGGCTGCAATCGCAGCATTTCTCACTTCCCAATCTGTGTCTTGCAGAAGTGGCCGATGCGATCTCGTCTCTATGCTGGAGGCCTGGGGTACTCTGATTTTGACTCCACCACAGCCAGCACCCCCACCCAAAGAACAAGAGATACAGAGGTGGGGTCCCAAGTCTCTGGAGAGGCAGGTGCTCTCCTTCCCATCACACCACTCTCACCAGCTCTTGGTGACAAATAATTATCACACTCACCCTTTTCTCCTAAACTGTGACTCACTCATGCTTAGGGACCTGGATTTTCTGCCAGCCCCCACCTGTCTTCACTCTGATTCTCAGCCATCGCACTTGACTCAGACTCAGCTTCCAACCTGCAGCATGCAGATCAAGAGAAGCAGTGGCACTTCTATGACAGTACCCAGAGGACACAGGATGGAGAGCTTCTTCCTTGGTCCCCAGGAGGGGACTTCCCCATGGCTCTTCTGTGACAGCTACTGGGAAGTGGGAGAGAAAGAGGTATAATTGGGCTCAAAGTCAAGTTAGGGAATCATCCTAGCTTTCCTCCTCTAAGGTTTCTGCAAACCCTCTGCAGATAGCGAAAAGGCAGGTGCAGAGGCAGGGGCCTGGGATGGTACCAGCCCCAGGTGCTGATGGGAAAGCCAGGTGGCTGGATAGGCTTTTGGTAGCTGCAAGTGTAAACAGATCTGGGCTGGGTCACACAGCTAGAGAGGAAACTGAAGAAGAGAATGTACTTTCTTTTTTTTTTTTAGAGGCAGGGTTTCACCATGTTGGCCAGGATGGTCTTGATCTCTTGACCTCATGATCCGCCTACCTCAGCCTCCCAAAGTGCTGGGATTACAGGCATGAGCCACAGCACCTGGCCTGGAATGTGCTTTCTAACTGCATCACGAGGTGCTCACCTGATGTTAGAGAGGTAGTGAGAAATTCAGGATTCCTGCCTCTGTAGTATGGGCCTCTCCAGCAGCTGCCCCTCACCACTACATTTTCTCTCTCTTGGCTCCTGCTGCACTCTTCCACTCTTTTCTTTTCTTTTTCTTCTTCTTCTTCTTCTTTTTTTTTTTTTTGTAGAGATGGGGTCTTGATATGTTGCCCAGGCTGGCCTTGAAGCCCTCGCCTCAAATGATCCTCCCACCTCAGCCTCCTAAAGTGCTGGGATTACAGGTGTAAGCCACCATGCCCAGCCCCATTCTTTTCTTGAGTTTTATCTACAGGTTAAGCCATAAATCTTAAATTGTTTACATTCTAGTTTCCAGAGAAACTTAGATTGTCCCAGCTTTCTAGTTTGAGACCTTATCCTGAAGCAATTCTACCTTAATTGAACCAAGCAGCAATTTAGGGCCTTGAGTATGAAGGATATTGAGACTTAATTATGTCCTTGAGGGATCTTACAAGAAGAACAGATGTATGTTCCATGGGGTAATCATTACCGTCTTCTCTTTCCATTATGTTAGGAACCTGACCTCAAGCAAAAACGAGATAGGTCTGCCTTCAACTCAGCTGGCTCCTTGTAAAATTTGTGCTGGAGGCTTCCATGGCTCTGGGGTTATTTCTACAGACTATCTACAAATTAGCTCCCTAGGGCCAGCTCCTCCCCCATGGAGATTGTCCTTGCTTGGGCTTTCTCTAAATCCTGCCCTGGGGTGCCAGAAATGTGATACAGCTTCAGTGAAACTCATCTCTGGCCCTAAAGAAATAATTTGAGGCCTGGTGTGGTGGCTTATGCCTGTAATCCCAACACTTTGGGAGGCCTAGGCAGGGGGATCATCAGGTCAAGAAATTGAGACCATCCTGGCCAACATGGTGAAAACCCATCTCTACTAAAATACAAAAATTAGCTGGGCATGATGGCATGCACCTGTAGTCCCAGCTACTTGGGAGGCTGAGGCAGGAGAATTTCTTGAACCCAGGAGGCGGAGGTTGCAGTGAGCCAAGATCGAGCCACTGCACTCCAGCCTGGCGCCTGGCGACAGAGTGAGACTCTGTCTCAAAAAAAAAATAATAATAAAATAATAATTTGAGGACTAATGGTAGAATCTACACACACTGAAAATAACTACAGATCAGATATAGCTTCAAACCTGGCACCTAAAATCCAGACAGGGAACAATTACCTTTCTGTTAAATTTCAGCCCCTCAGAGTGGAAGGGGATGAGCATGGCCAACTAGAATTCCAACAAGGTTATCCTTAGACACATGCTGTTGTTGTCATCATGAATGTAGTGAGCTCTGGGCAGTCTGGGAATGGTTGGGATCTGGGTTCTAACACGGCAGGACCCTGTACCTCCACAGGGCTGGCCAGGGCAGAGCTGAAATAGGGCTGGGGGTGTGACTGAGCCAATTGGGATAGAGGTAAAAAAAGAGACACAGAACGTCCCAGCCCCGAGCTGCACAGGATGTGGGAGAACAGCTTGAATGTGGCCGGGAGCCACGGGGAGAAGGCCTCGGCCAAGGCTGAACTCGTAAATCTGCCTTGAACCAAGCCTCTGCAGAGGGCCCCTGAGGCTCTTGTGCAGAGCTGATGTGGGCAGTTGGACGGGACCAGGCAGGGGCAGAGGCCAGGTGTGGGAGGGCATGAGCACAGTGTTCTTCACAAGACCATAAAAGTCCAGCTAGAATATACTATTTTTAAAGCCAAACAGCAGTATCTTCCTGGTTGAGTTCGCGGGTGTAGTAGGAAGGGAAACAGATACATTTCCTCCCCATTTGGTGGCACACACTGTTTTTCTAGGGATGAAGGGAAATTGGCTTGAGGTGTGTGTCCGGGTCTCCGGACAGCATGGAGCTCCTGATAACAGGGCAGACTTTGGGTTGGAGCTTGCCCCACCCTGCCCTGCTCAGACTCAGGCCTTTGCTAGTAACATCAGAGCCCTCAGGGGTGACCGCATGGCCCTGGTGAAGACAAGGAGGGCACAGGAAGGACCATGCAGGTGGAGGGCTGCAGGAGGCAGGGCCCATCACTACAAGTTTCTCAGGCAAAGCTGTTCTCCAGGAGCAGAGACCCAGCTCCCTCAGGCCAATGAGCAAAGGGGCCTGTCGGGGGCAGGGTGAGCCAAGGGAAGCCCCGGGGGATGCATAGGAAGACCCAGTGGAGGGAGTGGGCCCTCCCTCCCTAGCAAGCACAGTGATGCCCTTGAGACATGTCAGGACTTGGATACGTGAATGAACCAGAACAGGAGTAGCCCCCTTTGTCTCTGCAGTGAGGAAAAAAAAAAAAAACACGGCCAGGTACTGTGGCTCACGCCTGTAATCTCAGCACTTTGGGAGTCTGAGGCAGGCAGATCATCTGAGGTCAGGAGTTCAAGACCAGCCTAGCAAACATGGTAAAACCCTGTGGCTACTAAAAATACAAAAATTAGCCAGACATGGTGGTAGGCACCTGTAATCCTAACTACATGGGAGGCTGAGGCAGGAGAATTGCTTGAACCCAGGAGGTGGAGGTTGCAGTGAGCCAAGATCGCACCACTGCACTCCAGCCTGGGCAATAGAGCAAGACTCCATTTCGGAAAAAAAAAAAAAAAAAGAAAGAAAGAAAGAAAAACACATGCTCGCTGGGAGGTTTTCACTGCCTCCAGGGTTGGGGAGCACGGGGCAGACAGGAGCAGTTGTAGGCTACTGAGATTTGGGTCCAACAACAGCTTTTATTCTCTAAGAACAAGGTATGTGGGAAAGAAGCTCTAAGAGAAAACAGGAGGCTACATGCTCAAGTCTGTCATTTCAGCATTTTGGGAGGCCAAGCAGGAGGATCACTCGAGCCCGGGAGTTTGAGACCAGCCTGGGCAACATAGTAAGACCTTGTCAAAAAAAAAAAAAAAAAAAGAAAGAGAAAGAAAGACAGAAAGATAAGACAGACAGACAGAAAGAAAGAAAAAGAAAGAAAGAAAGGTAAGATTAACCAGGTATAATGGCGCTCCCTGTAGTCTGAACTACTCAGAAAGCTGAGGTGGGAGGATCACTTTAGCCAAAGAGGTTGAGACTACAGTGAGCTGTGATCATGCCACTGTATACCAGCCTGGGCAACACAGTGAGAAAGAAAGAAAGAAGGAAAGAAGAAAGAAAAAGAAAGAAAGAAAAAAAGATTGATTTTCAGCCTTGAAGGAGAAAAAATAAATAAATAAAAGAAAAGAAAAAGAGAGAGAAAGAAAAGAAAGAAGGAAGGAAGGAAAGAAAAAAAGAAAAAGAAGAAAGGAAAGAGAGAAAAGAAGGAAGGAAGGAGAGAGAGGGAGGGAGGGAGAGAAAGGAAGGAAGGAAAAGAAAGAGAAAGAAAGGTGGATGAAAACATTTGAGCGTGGATGACAAATGACACTAGGGTGGCCTGGCTCAGGAGTTGGAGTCTCAGCTGCTCCACAGGGGACCTGGCCCACTTGGTCTTCCTGCACCACCTGCCCCATCCCCAGGACTTGGGATTGGGATGGAGGTAGACGTGGGGAGCAAGACTTCCCTGCTGGCTCTCTCCACAGAGCATGTGCTTTCTGAGGAACAAGATGGCAAGGTGGAGGTTTAGATGGGGCTGTGGGGCTGGGTGCAGTGGCTCATGCCTGTAATCCCAGCACTTTGGAAGGCTGAGGTGGGCGGATCATCCTATGTCAGGAGTTCGAGACCAGCCTGGCCAACATGGTGAAATCCGATCTGTACTAAAAATACAAAATTAGGCCGGGCACGGTGGCTCATGCCTGTAATCCTAGCACTTTGGGAGGCCGAGGTGGGTGAATCACCTGAGGTCAGGAATTCAAGACAAGCCTGGCCATCATGGTGAAACCCCATCTTTTAAAAAAAAAATACAAAATTAGCTGGCCATGGTGGTGCATGCCTATAATCCCAGCTACTTGGGAGGCTGAGGCAGGAGAATCTCTCGAACGCCGGAGTTGGAAGTTGTGGTGAGCTGGGATCGCGCCACTGCACTCCAGCCTGGGCAACAAGAGTGAAACTCTCTCTAAAAAAAAAAAAGAAAGAAAAAGATGGGGCTGTGAGAGAGGCAGAGCTGGCCCAGTGATTTCTAAGTATGACAGTGGACACTGGATTTTACCAATTTGGGAACTAGAGAAGTAGAAGATCTAGTCGTCTCTGAGCCTCCTTTTCTCTTCCTTTGGGAGGAGCCTGGCTAGGGTGAGTCAGATGGCACTGTCCTCTCCCTGGCACTGTCCTCTCCCTTGTGTGGCACGAGCCCTAAACCCAAGGCCCCTGAAAGCTTATTCTATTCTAGATCAAGATAGGCAAAATGTGGCCAGTGGGCCAAACTCAGCACCCCATGTACTTTTGTAAATAAAGTTTTACTGGAACACATCCACACTCCTGTGTAAGTATAATTTATGACTGCCTTCCTGATAGCATTGCAGAGTCAAATAACTGAGCTAGAGACGGAAAAACCTAAAATATTTACTCTCTAGCCCCTAACAGAAGTTTGCTAACTTCTGCTCCAGATCAGAGATATTCAAAGTATGGTCTAGGAACCCTGGGGGTTTCTGAGGCCCTTAAGGTGGTCTAAGTGACCAAAACTATTTTGATAGTTTTGTATTTTTAGGCCACACGTGGTGGCTCACACCTGTAATCCATCACTTTGGATGGCAGAGGCAAGTGGATCTCTTGAGCCCAGGAGTTCAAACCAGCCTGGGCAACATGGCAAAACCCCGTCTCTACTAAAAATACAAAAATTAGCCAGATGTGCTGGCACACGCCTGTAATCCCAGCTAGTTGGCCTGTAATCCCAGCTGGGGATGAGAATCGCTTGAACCCAGGAGGCGGGGTTTGCAGTGAGCCAAGATGGTGCTACTGCATTCCAGCCTGGGTGACAGAGTGAGACTCCATCTCAAAAAAACAAAAGAGGCCTGGCATAGTGGCTCACGCCTGTAATCCCAGCACTTTGGGAGGCCGAGGCAGGTGGATCACCTAAGATCAGGAGTTTGAGACAAGCTGACCAATATGGTGAAACCCCATCTCTACTAAAAATACAAAAATTAGCTGGGCATGGTGGCATGTGTTTGTAGTCCCAGCTACTCAGGAGGCTGAGAGAGGAGAATTGCTTGAACCCGGGAGGCAGAGGTTGCAGTGAGCTGAGATCCTGCCACTGCACTCCAGCCTGGGCAACAAAGTGAGACTCCAACTCAAAAAAAAACAAGGGCCGGGTGCGGTGGCTCCTGCCTGTAATCCCAGCACTTTGGGAGGCTGAGCGGGGCGGATCATCTGAGGTCAGGAACTTGAGACCAGCCTGAACAACATGGAGAAGCCCCAAGTCTACTAAAAATACAAAATTAGCTGGGCGTGGTGGCACATGCCTGTAATCCCAGCTACTCAGGATGCCGAGGCAGGAGAATCACTTGAATCCTGGAAGTGGAGGTTCCAGTGAGCCAAGATTGTACCATTGCACTCCAGCCTGGGGCAGCAAGAGTGAAACTTCATATATAAAAAAAAAGCATTAAAACATTTTTTAAAAAGCCCCCCCAAAATTAGCTGGGCTTGGTGGTGTACACATGTAGTCTCACCTACTGGAGAAGCTGAGATGGGAGAGTCATCTGAGCCTGGGAGGTCGAGGCTGCAGTGAACCCTGTTCTTACCACTTCTCACCACTGCACTTTAGCCTCGGCAACAGGAGTGAGACCCCGTCTCAAACAAACAAAAAAGAAGCTATTTGTATTTATTACTCTTACCTTCTCAAGGGTGTAGTGGAATTTTCCAGAAGCCACATGACATGTGATACTGCAACAAATGGAATGAAGAAGCGGATAAGAGACTCCTGTCATTGATTACAACAGACATGAAAGATATTTGCAAAAAATGTAAAGCACTGCCAGTGCACTAAATATTTTCTTTGTATATGGAAAATAATAATATTGCATCAAAATGTTATATGTGTTCACATAAAATGGGTTAATTAATTAGTGTTATTTTAAAATAAATATTTTTTTAAATTCTCTATTGTAATTTATAATGTAATGGCTATAGATAGATATAACCCACATAAGCAAAAGCTCTTCCAGGTCCTACTTTTTTTTTTTAAGAATATAAGGGGGTCCTGTGAACAAAAATTATGAGAACATCAACTCTAGAATAGCTTGTTGATGGTGGAGGAAAGCCCCTGGCCTGCCTGCCTGCTCACCTCTGTACTGAGGCAGCTCTACTCGCCCAGAGACAGAGGACTGGTGGGGAGTGCCTGGCACAGTGAGGACAGAGGCGGGGTCCTGAGTCAACATCACAGGGAGGTGATGGGGCTGCTCCCCTGATGGGCAGTGCGGTCCAGAGCCATGGCCTCCTTGTCTCTGCTGTCCCCCAGCACACTATTTATTCCTCAGCTTCTTGGCGGTGTCCAGGAGGTGGTCCTGCAAACACAGAGCAAACAGGGTGGAGCTGGTGAAGATGAATTATGATTGGTGGTGATGGGAACTCACGACACAAAAGGTCCCTGCTAGAAGGGAGCCCAGCAAGGCTGGGTGGGGGAGGGAGAGCAGGGGAAAGATGAGGGAGAGCACAGCAGAGTGGGGAGCTCAGGGAGGGCTGGGGAGGGCAGCTGACCGCCCAGGTCTGGGCTGAGCTCCTCTGAGCCCTGAGATCCTTCTGCCCTGGAAGGCGATGCGTCCTCTGGGTAGAAGCTGAGACAGCCATGTGGGACAGTCCAGGCTTAGCTGATTCCGAGAGAGAGGGGCACCGAGGGAAGGGGGAGAGAAAAGGAGTGGAAGGGAACCTGGAGAGTTGGTGGCATCTGCGGAGAAGGGCAGGGAGGGGTCACTTGGACAGCAGGTACTCCCTGGCTGTGGCTCCCGCAGTGGAGCCGCTTCTGACAGGACAAAGGCAGGAGGGCCAGGAGCTTCAGCCATACTGGGTAAATGGTCGCAGGGTTCGGGGACCGGCCCCGCATTCCCCCTGAAGGCAGAGGTGCTTCTGAGTCTCTGCGTGGAACCATCCACAGCAGCGGACCCATGTCCTCCCTTGGGCCCCAGAGGCCCCAGCCCCCACCCACCTCCTACATCCCAGCAGAAAAGCCT
>CAUYLG010028807.1:0-20069 GCA_963573385.1 Cacajao melanocephalus
CATATTTCTTGGAGACTTTGTTCATTCCTTTTTACCCTTTTTTCTCTAATCTTGCCTTCTCGTTTTATTTCATTGACTTGATCTTCGACCTCTGATATCCTTTCTTCTGCTTGGTCAATTCAGCTGTTGAAACTTGTGCATGCTTCATGAAATTCTCGTGTTGTGTTTTTCAGCTCCATCAATTCATTTATATTCCTCTCTAAGTTGTCCATTCTCATTAGCATTTCATTAAATCTTCTTTCAAGGTTCTTAGTTTCTTTGCATTGGGTTAGTACATATTCTTTTAGCTCACAGAAGTTTCTTATTATCCACCTTCTGAAGCCTGATTCTGTCTGTTCATCGCACTCGTTCTCCATCATGCTTTGTTCTCTTGCTGATGAGGAGCTGCGATCCCCTGTAGGAGGAGAGGCATTCTGATTTCGGGTGTTCTCAGCTTTTTGCACTGGTTTCTTCCCATTTTTGTGGATTTATCCACCTGTCGTCTTTGTAATTGCCGACTTTCAGATTGGGTCTGAGTGGACGTCTGGCTTGTTGGTGATGAATTTTTTCTGTTTCTTGGTTTTCCTTCAGCAGATGCCCTTTCCCTGCAGAGCTAGGCTTTCCTGGGTTCAGCTGTGCTTACTGTGAAACTCTCAGTCCTCAGCGCTTCCAATTGCTGTTCTTGTGGGGATGGGACCAGCCGAGCCCGACTCAAAGGGGCCCCAGTCGCATATACTCCACACTGAGAAGCGCAGCGCTGTGCTGTGCTGGGGCGCTGGCAAAACAGCTGCACCGGCCAAAAGAATCGTGCTGGTGACCTGAGTGGCTCCTCCGTTGGGTAGCTCCCAGTTTGTGGGCAACAGAAATTCATCTGAAATTGCGGTGTCCACATGCTCTCTGTGCTTTCATTGGGAGCTACAATCCTGAGCTGCTGTTAATCAGCCATCTTGGATCTCTCTCTGCCCGGTGATGAAGTTTTTTCTGTTTCTTGATTTTCCTTTGGTGGACACCCCTTCCCCACAGAGCTGGACCTTCCCAGTTCGGCTGTGCTTGCTGTGAAACTCTCAGTCCTCAGCGCTTCCAATTGCTGTTCTCCTTGTGGGGATGGGACCAGCCAAGCCTGACTCAAAGGGCACCCCATCCCTATACTCTGCACTGAGAAGCACCGTGCCGGGGCACCGGCAAAACAGCCGTGCCAGCCAAAACGTCACGCTGGTGACCCGTGTGGCTCCTCCGCTGGGAATCTCCAAGTGTGTGGGCCACAGAAATTCGTCTGAAATTGCGGCGACCACTCGCTCTCTGTGCTTTCACTGGGAGCTACAATCCTGAGCTGTTGTTAATCGGCCATCTTGGATCTCTCCAATTTTTTTTTTTTTTTTTTTTTTTTTTGAGATGGAATCTCGCTCTGTCGCCCAGGCTGGAATGCAGTGGCACAATCTCGGCTCACTGCAACCTCCGCCTCCTGGGTTCAAACAATTCTCCTGCCTCAGCCTCCGAATAGCTGGAACTACAGGCATGTGCCACTAAACCCAGCTAATTTTTGTATTTTTCATAGAGACAAGGTTTCCCCATGTTAGACAGGCAGGTCTAGAACTACTCCTGACCTCAAGTGATCTGCCCACCTCAGCCTCCCAAAGTGCTGGGATTACAGGCGTGAGCCACCACGCCCGGCCAAGATAGTGTAAGCTTTATAAAGTCAGGAAAACATTGATTAAAATAAGTGTAATGTGGTAAATTTAAATCAGGGAGACAAACTTCAATGGATGTAACATCTGAACTCAGATCTGAATGATATAAAACAACCACCAATTTTCAGAAGATTTAGGGACAGAAAGTCTCAAGCAGATGGTAAACAAGTGCAAAAGCCCTAAGGCAAAGATGTACTTGGAAGGTTCCACAAATAGAAAGAAGGCTAGCAAAAGTGTAATGGGCCAAAAGTTAGTACTCAGTTGGAGAGCTGGGTGGGGATTATATAAGACCTTGCAAGCCTAAGGGTTAAGGAGCTGAGTTTTAATTAAAGCCAATTATAAGCTACAATGGGTTCAAACTAGAAAGTGGTGTGATTTAATTATAATTTTGAATTATAATTCTCAAGCTGAGTACAGTAGCTCATGCCTGTAATTCCAGCACTTCAGGAAGCAGAGGCCAGAGGATTGCTTGAGCCCTGGAGTTAAAGATCAGCCTGGGCAAGACGGCCAGACCTCATCTCTACAAAAAAATAAAAACATTAGCTGATGTGGTGGTGCACGCCAGTAGTCCTAGATACTCAGCAGGCTGAGGTGGGAGGATTCCTTGAGCCCAGGAGTTCAAGTATGCAGTAAGCTGTGATTGCACCACTGCACCCCAGCCTGGACAAGAGAGCAAGACTTAGTCTCTAAAAAACAATTTTTAAAGCCAGGCACGGTGGCTCACGCCTGTAATCCCAGCACTTTGGGAGGCTGAAGCGGGCCGATCACCTGAGGTCAGAAGTTCGAGACCAGCCTGACCAACATGGAGAAACCCCGTCTCTACTAAAAATACAAAAAAAACTAGCCGAGCTTGGTGGTGCATGCCTGTAATCCCAGCTACTCTGGAGGCTGAGGCAAGAGAATCGCTTGAACCTGGGAGGCAGACATTGCAGAGAGCTGATTGCGCCATTGCACTCCAGCCTGGACAATAGAGAAACTCCTCTCAAAAAAAAAAAAAAAATTAGCCAGGCAAGGTGGTATACATCTGTAATTCTAGCTACTTGAGAGGCTACGGTAGGGGATCACTTGAGCCCAGGAGTTCAAGGTTACAGTGGGCTATGACTGTGCCTCTGCACTCCAGCTTGGATGAAGAGCAAGACCTGTCTCTAAAAATATATATGGCCAGCTGTAGTAGCTCACGTCTGTAATACCAGCACTTAGGAGGCCAAGGTGGCCGATCACTTGAGCCCAGGAGTTTTGAGACCAGCCTGGGCAACATGGTGAAACCCCATCTATACTAAAAGAACAAAAAATTAGCTGGGCATGGTGGCACACTTGTAATCCCAGCTATTTGGGAGGCTAAAGTGGGAGAATCACTGGAGCCCAGAAGTCGAGGCTGCTGTGAGCCTGATCCAGCCAATGCACTCCAGTCTGGGCAACAGCAATATCCTGTCTCAAAAATTAATTAATTAATTAAAAAATGTATACATATATATAATTCAGCCTAATATGGAGAAACATATTGTAAAGAAGAAAGAGAGAAAAAGCAGAATGACTAATTAAGAGGCTACTGCAGTGGTTAAACCACAGTCTATGGGAGTTTGGATCAGAGCGCTGACTGGCAAAAGATGAAAAGAAATGGCAAGCTATGGATACACTGTAGAAGGAGAGCCACAAGGAGTTCCTGATGGACTGACTCACACCTTCACATATTTGCACATATTGTTCTTCATCCATGCTTCCAAATTTGTCTGCCTAGAAAATTCCTAGGTATCCTTTAAATCACAATTTAAATCTCACGTCCTCTGCATAAAACCATCTCCAATCTGCCCAACCAAATTACTTGCTAAATCATCTATATTCCCAGAGAACCCTGATTATGTGCCTAATCATTTACCACTCTGTGTTCTGCCCACACACATCCCTTACTAGCCCACAAGGGGTAGAGTAAGCAACAGCCAAGTCTCGTTTATCTGTATAATTCCTCCGGTGGCCATCTCATACTGTCCCTACCAACAGGCTTCCAAAAAGCTCAGTAAGTGTTTGCAATACTCACCAAAATTTCTCTAGAGATTTAATATTCAGAGAGCTACCAAAAATTTGTTAAGAATGTAGTACTTTACTAAAACTCCTCTTCTTCAGTCAGATCATCGGAAGGAAAGATAGGACTTTCCCACTTCTGATCTAATTTTTATTCTTACCACACCTTTTTAAAGTTAAAATAAATCTCAAATCCTTCTGGAAAACAAAGATAAATAAAACCACATAATTGGTGTAATTTGGCTAACACACACAAATAGTATGAGTAACTACCTTATTGAGGGCAGCATAGTTTGCTGAAATGTTTGTGCAAACACAGGCAATAACCTTTTCAAGTATATGGGTGCCATTTCCGGATCTCCTTTGGGCTCATTACATTCTTCTTCATCTTTGTTTGTATCTTTCTTTTTCTTATCATCTCCTTTATTAACTGGACACATCCAATCACCTGCAGACAAATATTGTTCAAAGAAATACTTTTTTGGAAACTTTTGCTTTCAAAGGAAAAAACCTTAAGATATATCCAACTTCAACAATAATTTAATTAACAATAAATAAACTGAAATTAGAACACTGTTTCAATGACGCTTATAAGAATACTAAAGAACATTAGTAACTTCAATGAGCTCAATAACAAATTAAGGAGATAATTTTGGATACTCGACTTGGTTCCAAAAATTATTTCACAGAAGCTCTGGATTCATCAACTCTCTTTAGTCAAACTACCTTATCTAAACAATACCAAAGTATTCTTTATCTGACATTCCCATATTCCTCGAACTTTAGATTTTGGTCATTCTGGAATCAGGCACAGTCTCAACAGAAGAGTAAGCTGTTAAAGGTTTAACAAATGTAAGGATATACATATATACTTATTTGATCCCATACAAATAGTTCATTTATATAATGTTAATGTGTCTATAGAGAGCTACGGAAATAAAAGGTGAAAAACAACAGCAGATGGCTTAAAGGAAAGAATGTAGTACTCACCTGGAGACTGAAGAATAGCTACTACTTCACTATGGCCCCTTTCTCGAGCTTTATCTAATGGAGTTTTCCCATCTTCATCTCTCAGATCTGGGTTTGCACCATGCCGTAACAGAGTCTAGAGAAGAAAAGCATTTAATTTGAATATAACAATACTTTATTTCTTTGACATCCAACTATGTAAATTAAAGATTTTCCAGAACTACTTAATCAAGCAGGTGCCAATCCAAATCCCTGCCTTTGCACTTAGTACATTAAAAGCAGTCTCTTCTGTAATCCCAGTACTTTGGGAGGCTGAGGCAGGTGGACCACCTGAGGTTAGGAGTTTGAGACCAGCCTGACCAACAAGGAAAAATCCTGTCTCCACTAAAAATACAAAATTAGCCAGGCATAGTAACATATGCCTGTAATCCCTGCCACTCGGGAGGTTGAGGCAGGAGAATTGCCTGAACCCAGGAGGCGGAGGTTGCAGTGAGCCGAGATCGCACCACTGCCCTCCAGACTGGACAGCAAGTGTGAAACTCTGTCTCAAAAAAAGAAAAGGAAAAAAAAAAAGAAAAGAGGACGGAATATATATATAATATAAACATACATATTTGTTTTTACTTGAATCTATATTAGGAAACACTAAAAAGAAAAAAACTAATTAAAAACACTTATAGTAAGTAAGGGGGAATGAAGTGGATGGAGATGGCAGGGAAGCATGATTTAGCAAAGTAAAATATTTACATCATTCTAATTTTTAAACCGTGTAAATGTTAAAAATTAGCAATTTTAAAACCTAGACTTTACCTTTGCTACTTGAGGTCTTCCAAAACATGCAGCATAATGTAATGATGATGACCTCTGACCTCTATTAACATCAGCACCTCTTTCACAAAGAAATTCTACCTGTAAAATGATAAAGAATCATAAAGCTGCTTTGTATTAATATGTCTATCTTTAATTTAAATGCTAACTTTTATTTATTAGCTTACCATTTCCTGAGTTCCAAAAGCAGAGGCCCAGTTTAATAGAGTCTGACCTACATCATCCATAAAATTTACTTCAAAGGCTGAAATTTCGAAGGAAAAAAAAAACACATTTTCAAAGCCAGTAAAATACTATTAAACTTATCTAAAGATTGAACCATTTTAAGATTGTTATTAGTAATCATCTAAATAAAGAGTCAAGAGAGTGTTTTTTATATATAGCTCAACTATAAAGCAGTACATAATCAGCAAACCTGAGGTCAGCTAAGAAAAAGTATTTGAGGCTGGGCATGGTGGCTCACACCTGTAATCCTAGCACTCTGGGAGGCCAAGGTGGGAGGATCACTTGAGTTCAGGAGTTTAAGACCAGCCTGGCCAACATGGTGAAACCCCTTTTCTACTAAAAATACAAAAATCAGCCAGGTATAGTGGCACATACCTTTAACTCCAACTACTCAGGAGGCTGAGACAGGAGAATTGCTCGAACCTGGGAGGCGGAGGATGCAGTGAGCTGAAATTGTACCACTGCACTCCAGCCTATGCAATAGAGCGAGACTCCGTCACAAAAAAAAAAAAAAAGGAAAAAATACTTGAAAAATTTTAAAGCACTGGGGATTCACAAAGCTTTAAGTCTTAAAAATAAACATGAAATAAGAAATGAAAAAACTAAATACACAACTCAATAAAGTATTAGTTGCTAAAAGAGGCTAACCCCCATCTATAATTCAAAGAACACAGAAGAACAAATCTGATAACCCAGAAGCATCTTTCAGGAATTTGTATTTGCTGATCACCTCATGCGGCAGTCTAAAAAATCTGATTATAATTCATTCACATCAGTTTCCATCAATCTTGAGAAAACCTTAGAATTTACAATATCTCCTTCAGCTAATAAAACAGAAATTTCGAACTTTACAGGAGTTTTACTCAGTCAACAAGCATTTATTCAGGTTTCACCATGAACCAAGCTGATAATTATGTAATTATACACAGGGAGAGTGGAGAATATTGAAGGAGTGCCACTTTGTTATCTGGCACGATTTCTAAGAGTACTGTCCAAAAACTAGAAACTGAATATATGGTTATCTCACAACTTTCTTTTTATGTTTAAAAAAATATTTTCTGACCTCCTGTGTCAATTGCATCTATAAGTGCATCGGTATCTTTACTTCGAATACAATCTATAAGCTGCCGATGTGAGCGCTCCCCAGAACTATCTAATCTCCGGAGTCCTGGGATTCTGCCTGTAGATCCAGCACTAGACTTTGGCAAAGCTTTTCGTCCTTCAAATAGCAGCACCAAGAGAAGGTCAACCAAACGCATAGTATCAAGCACACATCTTTCATCACCCTGCAATGCACTTTCAATTGAATCTGGAAGCTCTGACCTCAGGAGATCCTAGAAAGAGATGGGAAGAAAAAAGTTTAGTATATTAGCATTATACAAAAACACTTTCTCTGAAGATTAAAAAGCAAAGATTCAAAAACATTCTTACATGTGTTACTACCGGAGAGCCTCTGCAAAGTGTTGAGAGCAGACTTACAATTGTTGACACCTGATTACTCAATTTGGAATCTGCACTTGTGGAAGGAGCTCCTGTGGTGCTGCGACCTGGTTTGCATGCTGATGATGGTCCTGATACAGTACCTCCAGCAGCAGCCATTCGAGATAACAGCTCCTCAGTTAATCCATGCTTGGCTAACGGAGCTGGGTCAACACCACGACGGGTAAATCGGTCAGCCAGTGATGCAAAGCATCGCAGAGCTCCATCTGAAACCTAATGATGTAAAGAAAATGCCCACAGATAAAATTCACCTAAAAAGGGTTAGTAATGATCATTTCAATACTGACACTGCAAGAAAGGCAACTGTAGCAAAGTGATGAAGCATGTGATCTGCCTAGATTTGAATCACGGCTCCATATACTGCTAACTGTATAACCTGAGGAAGTTACTTAAACTGCTTAAGGCCTCAGTTCCCTCATTTGTAAAATGGGGATAATAATGGTAACTATATCTCATTGTGTTAGCTTAAATAAGGTAATACATATAAAGAATCTAAATGGACAGTAAAAGCTCAAAAATATTAACTGTTATTATGTGTACCTTTGTCACAATAATCTATGAATATCAACTGAAAATAACATCTGAACAATAAAAAGGCATTAAATGTCAAGTTTTATTTTCTAAATCATGCTAATTCAATAAAGGTTTACAGATAAGATTGTAAATACTGTCTTATGGTAAGCTCGGTGGCTCACGCCTGTATTCCCAGCACTTTGGGAGACCAAGGCGGGAGGATCACAAAGTTAAAAGTTTGAGGCCAGCTTGGCCAATATGGTGAAACCCCATCTCTACTAAAAATACAAAAATTATCCAGGTATGGTGGCAGGTGCCTGCAGTCCCAGCTACTTAGGAGGCTGAGGCAGGAGAATTGCTTGAACCCGGAAGGTAGAGGCTACAGTGAGCTGAGACTGCATCACTGCTCTTCAGCCCAGGTGACAAAGCAAGATTCCATATCAAAAAAAAAAAAGAGATACTGTCTTATTTACTCTAAGTGAGATCTATTTTAAGTCAACAAAATCAGTACCAAATAGTTGGTACAACAAAATTGTATCAAGTCAACAAAATTACACTCAGTGCAAGTACAGCTGTAAAAATTACATATTTTTATTATATTTAAAGAATAAACATATATCACATTTATAATCTTAAAAGTTTCATTTCCAAAAAGATTACCACACAGACAGATAAAATTAGAAAAAGAAGATGGAATTACCTCTAATTCATCAAGTTAAAAGTTCAAATTACAGTCTATCATAATTATAAATAAGGGACACTATAAAAATCACTTTCTGAATATAACAGCAACTTAATTACCTGATGATCTTCATGTTTTAACAAACTAGACAGAGATTCTACACAAATTTCTAAAGAAGAATCTTGAGGCTCCATTTTGCCACACAGTCTTGATACCACAGCCATGGCAGAGTGCAAGGTGTCTTTATGAACTAGATGTCCACTGTCACGAATGAAGGTAAGCACACAATTCAAACCGCCAGCCTCAAAGACTGCTCCTGACTCACGAGTACATATCAGTTCTAATACCTGTAACAGTAAAACAAATTTAACGAAAGAATACAAGCCTAATTTTCAAGAATCACAGAAATAATGCACTCTCCAAATTTATTAGTGACACATTAAAAACAGAAAAGTGAAAAAAATGAAATTAACTTAAATAATATTTTTTAGCTGGGTGTGGTAGCTCACTCCTGTAATCTCAGCACTTTGAGAGGCCAAGGTGGGCAGTTCACTTGAGCCCAGAAGTTTGAGACCAACCTGGGCAACATGGCAAAACCTGACATCTGCAAAACACAGAAAAATTAGCCAGGCATAGTAGTGGCATGTGCTATAGTCCCAGCTACTCAGGAGACTGAGGTGACAGGATCACTGGAGCCCAGGAGGTTGAGGCTGAAGTAAGACCCTGCTTCGGCAAGAGTGAGACCCTGTCTCAAAAAATAACATATTTTATTTAACTCAATATACCCAGGCATCATCGTTTCAACATGAAATCAATATAGAAAATTACTGATATATATTATAGTCTTTTATGTATTGTCTTTAAAACTACATGTATACTTTATACTTACAACACATCTCTATTTGGAGTGGCCACATTTGAAGTGCTCAATAGACTTATTTGGCTACCATATTGGACAGTGCAGGTTTAGAAAGTGAAATCTGTATGGCAAGCTAAAGCACTACAAGTAATTTAGCAAATGCTCATAATAACAACACTATTTGTCTCTTTCATTCTCATTAGTCTAGGGTAGCATTTTCCAGAAGCTAAGCAAGGTATGATATTGTACTAGACTGAAGGCAGAAGGAAACAGGAGTATCCAGCTGTCTACTGTAATGACAGATTTTTCTTAAGAAACTTGCAAAAACGCCTAACAATTTCAGTCTTCTCACTAACTTTCTGTTAATTTTAAAAAGTTATTTTTCATTAAACTTGTTATGTATAAAACACTAATTATTTTAAGATAAATTAACAAATATTTTAAATTTCTCAGTTTCAATATTTAATATGGTAAATAAATAGATAAAACCTATGTAAACAAAGGGTCTTTGGGTATCCTCAATTATTTAAGACTTGTAAAGGGATCTTGAGATAAAAAAGTTTGAGAACTGCTGACCTAGAGCAGCAAGAATCACAAAAAGAATAAAGCAGAAATCACCAAAAACAAACAAACAAACAAACAAAAAAAACAAAAGAGAATCAGGGGCTGGTCACAGTGACTCATGCCTGTAATCCCAGCATCACTTTGGGAGGCCAAGGCAGTTGGATCACCTGAGGTCAGGAGTTCGAGATCAGCCTGGCCAACATGGTGAAATCCCATCTCTACTAAAAGTACAAAAAATTAGCCAGGAATGGTGGCATGTGCCTGTAGTACCAGCTTGAACCCAGGAGGCAGAGGTTGCAGTAAGCCAAAATCGTGCCACTGCATTCTAGCCCGGGAGACAGCAAGACTCTGTCTCAAAGAAAAAAAATCATGTAAAATCTAAATGTATTCACCACAAATAGTTCCAATAAAGTATGGATCTCGTACCAATGCTTTTAGAGTTACATAAGTTTTAGAGTTACATAAAGATAACAGCTTACTCTATAGGGAATACAGCAAAATAGTTAAATCCCTGGGCCCTAGAACCAGACTTCCTAATCTTCAAATTCCTAAACTTCAAGTCTCGGCTCTGCTGCTCACTACCCCCAGGTACATTCCTTAACTTCAGCATACTTGAATTTTTTTTACCTGTAACATAGAAATGATAATATTTGGCCAGGTACAGTGGCTCATGCTTGTAATCCCAGGACTTTGGGAGCCCAAGGTAGGTGGATCACGAGGTCAGGAGTTCAAGACCAGCCTGGCCAACATAGTGAAACCCCATCTCTACTAAGAATAGAAAACAAATTAGCCGGGCGTGGTGGCAGGCGCCTGTAGTCCCAGATACTTGGGAGGCTGAGGCAGAATGGCTTGAACCCAGGAGGCAGAGGTTGCCGTAGGCCAAGATCATGTCACTGCACTCCAGCCTGGGCGACACAGCAAGACTCCGTCTCAAAAAGAAAAAAGAAAAAAGAAAAAAAATTATAATATTCATGGCACCAACTTATCCCATATAGAGTTGCTATGAAGATTAAATGAGTTAATACCGTAAAGTGCTTAGAATAATGCCTAGCACAGGTGGCGTTCGCTGACTTGTTATTTTTTTTTTTTAAGACAGAGTCTCGCTCTCTGTTGCCAGGCTGAAGCGCAGTGGCGCAATCTAGGCTTACTGCAACCTCTGCCTCCAGGGTTAAAGCAACCCTCCTGCCTCAGCCTCCCGAGTAGCTGGGACTACAGGCACACGCCAATACACCCCATTTTTTTGTATTTTTAACAGAGACAGGGTTTCACTATGTTGACCAGGATGGTCTCCATCTCTTGACTTTGTGATCCACCCGCCTTGGCCTCCTGAAGTGCTGGGATTACAGGTGTGAGCCATTGAGCCCAGCCAATTGTTACTATTATAAAACAAAATGATTTGGGGTAAGAACAGGGATAACCTATCTTTAAGTGACTATCAGGAACTGAAGTGCACTGAAGCAGCACAGAGCATAACAATGACCTATAGTTTTCCTTCTAAGATAAGATTTCTTTTCCCAAGCCAATAGGACCTCCTTTGGTGCCATAAGAGTTGTGATTTCCACTGTTCTCAACTACTCTCAATAAAGTAAGATTGAAAACAGGAAGAATTTTTTTTTTAGTAAATATATTTTTCAGTCTCTAAGTGATGTTTAATATGAGCCAATACTCATCCCTGAGAGGTCTGAGAGAAATGAGTAATGAGCCAATAAATAATACTTACCTTTACACATTGTTCAGCTAAGTCTCTGCTAGTCCTGTTGTTAAGTTCAACTACAACTAACCGATTACAAAGTGCTTTTATAGCTCCATCTACCCCAACAATCCTTCGGGTACATTCTGCAGACACATCCAGGTAGTATGTTATGGCACGGGCAGTCACTTCTAATACATTGTCTGGAGCACTTTCATCAAGAAAAATTTTACAGAGGGCTGGTAAGAAAGTTCGAGGAGGACATCTGTAGTGAAAGAAATCATATTACATTTAGGGTTATTCAATTCTTTTTTTTTTTTTTGGAGACAGTCTCATTCTGTAGCCAAGTTGGAGGGCAGTTGGCGCAGTCTCAGCTCACTGCAACCTCCACCTCCTGGGTTCAAGTAATTCTCCTGCCTCAGCCTCCCAAGTAGCAAGGCACGCACCACCATGCCCAGCTAATTTTTGTATCTTTAGTGGAGACGGGGTTTCACCATGTTGGCCAGAATGGTCTCCTGACCTCCTGATCTGCCCGCCTCAGCCTCCCAAAGTGCTAGGATTACAGGTGTGAGCTACCATGCCCAGCCTAGGGTTATTAAATTCTTAACAGCAAAACATTAACAAAAGAATACATAATAAAAAGTTATCATGTAACACACTGTGCTCAATACGGTGTCTGAATGTTTATTAGGTAACACTTCTCACATTGTTTTTGCTTCCATAACAATACTCACATGCTAATTTCACTGCTGCTGAAAATACCAAGGTGTAAATGGTTTAAAATAGAAGCATTAACTTGAAACTATGTTTAAAAAAAAAAATCTTATTCAATCCTCACCTCAAACATCAACTGCTCTATAAAACCTTCCTTAACCTCCCAAATACTTAAGCAGTACTTTCATGTTCCTAAAACCTCACAAAAGCAGAACATACACTGTTTAATGTAACACTTTATTTCCTTATTCACTTAAAAGTCCTAGAAGGTCAGGAACACTACTCAGTTTATATTTTTCAGAAACAAGCACTGATCTGGGGTCTAAAAGACTGGGGTAAAACAAAGAACGGCAATTGTGTGACCTTCCTGCATCTGTTTCCTTACTTGTAAAGCAAAAGTAATAGCTAAATTAATACCTACTTTAGGCAGGGCACGGTGGCGCACGCCTGTAATACCAACATTTTGGGAGGTCAAGGCAGGCTGATTACCTGAGGTCAGGAGTTCATGACCAACCTGGCAACACGGTGAAACCTCCATCTGTACTAAAAATACAAAAATTAGCTGGGTGTGGTGATGCATGCCTGCAGTCCCAGCTACTTGGGAAGCTGAGGCAGGAAAATCACTTGAGCTCGGGACAGGGAGGTTGAAGTGAGCTGATATTGTGCCATTGCACTCCAGCCTGGGTGACAGAGCGAGACTACGTCTCAAATAATAATAATAATAAAATAATATCTACTTTAAATGGTTATGAAGATTAAATGAAATCATACACATTAAAAACAGCTCAGTGCCTAGCATATTAGTAAACTGTAACCCCCTTCTCCCATGAACAAACAGTCTAATGCTTGTTACACAAACCTGCATAAGATAGTTTCATCAAAAATAGAATTTTTTGAGATATTAGTAATACTCCCTATATTTTATCAATACTTAAAATATGAAAAGATCATAATTTAGTAGAAATCTCAATGTGACATCAAATACATTATCCTAATTTATCCATACAGACTAAATTACAACTACTGATAACACAAAAGATAACACCCTCAACGTTTTAATGGTATAATTTATCCTCCTCTTTTTAGAGTATGCAAATGAGTATTTCCTATACCTTTAGTAACCTTTAGAAAATATCTGTATGAGGCCAGGCACTGTGGCTCACGCCTGTAATCCTTGCACTTTGAAAGGCCAAGACAGGTGGATCACCTGAGATCAGGAGTTCCAGACCAGTCTGGCCAACATGATGAAACCTTGTCTCTACTAAAAATACAAAACATTAGCCAGGCGTAGTGGCAGGTGCCTGTAATCCCAGCTACTCAGGAGAATCGCTTCAACCCGGGAGGCAGAGGTTGCAGTGAGCCAAGATCATGCCACTGCACTCCAGCCTGGGTGACGAAGTGAGACTCTGTCTAAAAAAAAAAAAAGATTGATGAGTATTAGTCTTGTTTTTGTTTTGTTTCTAATTCTAAGAGACAAGAGTCTTGCTCTCTAGGCCAGGCTGGAATACAATAACAGTTGGCCACTGCAGCTCACTGAAGCCTTAAAAACCACTATGCTTGGCAATTTTTTTTTTTTTTTTTTTTTGTAGAGATTGGAGTCTCGCTATGTTGCCCAGGCTGGTCTCAAACTCCTGGGCTCAAGCAATCCTCCCACCTTGGCCTCCCAAGTGTTCAAGTGTTGGGAGTCACCACGCCAGGTTCCACTCCACTTTATATATATATACATACGTATATATATATATATACATATATATCTCTTTTGAGACAGAGTCTCGCTGTTGCCCAAGCTGGACTGCAGTGGCACAATCTCGGCTCAAGGCAACTTCTGTCTTCAAGGTTCAAGCAATCCTCCTGCCTCAGCCCCTCGAGTAGCTGAGATTACAGGCACATGCCACCATGTCTCGCTAATTTTTATATTTTTAGTAGAGACAGGGTTTCACCATGTTTGCCAGGTTGGTCTCGAACTCCTGACCTCAAGTGATCTACCCGCCTTGGCCTCCCAAAGTGCTGAGATTACAGGCATGAGCCACCACACCTGGCCTATGTATTAATTTTTTTAAGAGATAAGGTCTCTGTCTGTTGCCCAGACTGGTCTCCAACTCTTGGCCTCAAACAATCCTCCCACCTCAGCCTCCTAAAGTGCTGAGATTACAGGCATGCCCCACTGCACTCCACCATTTTTGGCTTTGTTTTTTAAAGAGACAGTGTCTCGCTCTGTCACTCAGGCTAGAGTACAGACATGCAACCATAACTCACTGCTATCTGGATATGTTTCAGTAGCTTCAAACTCCGAGGCTCAAACAATCCTCCTGCCTCAGCCTCCCAAAGCACTAGGGTGACAGAAGTGAGTCACTGTTCCTGGCTTCATATCACCACATACATAAATATTTCATGTTTTCATTATTCACAAGTAGAACCATACTATAAATACTATCCCATAATTTGCTTATTTCCTTAGTTCATATGTTGTGACTGGCTGGGTACAGTGGCTCACGCCTGTAATCCTAGCATCTGGGAGGCCAAGGCAGGCCAGTGGCTTTAGCTCAGGAGTTCCAGACCAGCCTGGGCAACACAGTGAAACCCTGTCTCTACAAAAAATACAAAAATAAGCCAGGAGTGGTGGCACACTCCTGTAATCCCAACTAGTCAGGAGTCTAAGGTGGGGAGGATGGCTTAAGCCTAGGAGGTTGAGGCTGCAGTGAGCTGAGATCACACTACTATACTCCAGCATGGGCAACAGAGTGAGACCCTATTTAAAAAAAAAAATTACTAACTGAATGAAATGAACATACATCAAACTTTGCAGGATACAACTAAAGTAGTATATAAAGAGAAATTCATGGCATTATATGATTAAGACCTCAAATACCAGCTTTCAAATAATCACACCCCAGCTTTCACTTAAGAAAACAGAGAAAAAAGAACAAATTAGGCCGGGCACGGTGCTCATGCCTGTAACCCCAACACTCTGGAAGGCCAAGGCAGGCAGATCACCTGAGATCAGGAGTTTGAGACCAGCTTGGCTAAAATGGTGAAACCTCATTTCTACTAAAAATACAAAAATTAAGCCACACATGGTGGCGCGTGCCTGTAATCCCAGCTACTTGGGAGGCTGAGGCAGGAGAATCATTTGAACCCAGGTGGCAGCGGTTGCAATGAGCCAAGATTGTGCCATTGCACTCCAGCTTGGGCAACAAGAGTAAAACTCCGTCTCAACAAAAAAAAAAAAAAAAAAAGGAAAAACAAGACATTCTACCAAATCTCACGCAAGAAGCATTACATAACCTGGATAATCCTGTATCTGTCACAGAAACTGAATTAGTAGTAAAAACCTTCAAACTCAAATTCATATTCTCTAATGAATTGTGCTTTTGGCGTTTATCTAAAGAAATATTTGCAAAACGCAAGGTCACAAAGATTTTCTCCTATGTTTTCTTCCAGAAGTCTTATAGTTCTAGTGGGTTTTTGCTACTAAATCGCTTAAATCCCGGAGGCGGAGGTGGCGGTAAGCCAAGATCACACCATTGCACTCCAGCCTGGGCAACAAGAGCAAAACTCTGTCTCAAAAAATAAATAAATAAATAAATATTTTTTAAAACTTATGTTCACACACACAAAAAATCTGTACTAATGTTTATAGCAGTTTAGTTCATAATCACCAAACATCCATGAAAAGGAGTATTACTGAGCAACTGAAGAGAAGGAACTTTTGATACCATAGCAACATAGATGAATCTCAAATGCAATATGCTAAGTGAAAGAAAGCAGACTCAAAAAACTATATATTGTATGTATGATTCCATTTACATTACATTCTGGAAAAGCCAAACTGTATCAACAGAAAACAGGCCACTGAGTGCCAGGCATAGGGATGGGAAAAGGGTTTGAGTTTAAAGGGACAGCACTAGATGTTTCCAAGTGACAGAAATGTTCTGAATTTCAATTATAGTGGTGGTTACATGAGTCATAGCAATGTAGAATAATAAAAAGCTAACTTTATCATATGTAATTCAAACAAATTTGTAAGAAAAAATTAACTATCATTCACAGAATAATCACAGCCTTCTTTTAAGCTTGCCGCCATTTACCTCTTACATTATAGGTAGAAATTATTTTTATTATCTTAAACCAAGTACTATATTATTAATATAGTACTATATATTATGTTTAGTACTATAGTACTATATATAATACTATATATTATTGATAATATGTTACAATATTATACAGTATTATATTACAGGAACATGATACCACACCTTGCTAATTTTTGTATTTTTAGTAGGGATGGGGTTTCGCCATGTTGGCCAGGCTGGACTCGAACTCCTGAGTTTAATTGGGATTACAGGCAAGAGTCACCGCGCCTGGCCTCTACATTTTTTAGCTAACACAAATTTTAGTAATCTTCATAAAAGTTCCCTGAATTTAATCACCTATGGACCCCCTGGAGTCTCAGGTTAGGAACCATTGCAGACAACATTTCTCATTCTAGCACTTCTCTCTGCTGTCCACTGAAAAGATGCACATACACAGTTGCTGTCTGCTTACAGAAACTCATTTATTTAACTTTTTTTTGAGACTCTTTCTCCCAGGCTGGAGTGCAGTAGTGCAATCTCGGCTCACTGCAACATCTGCCTCCCAGACTCAAACGATTCTCGTGCCTCAGCCTCCCAAGTAGCTGGGATTACAGGAACGTGCCACCACGCCCTGCTAATTTTTGTATTTTTAATAGGGACAGGGTCTTGCCATGTTGGCCAGGCTGGACTCGAGCTCCTGAGTTTAAGTGATCCACCCGCTTCAGCCTCCCAAAGTGCTGGGATTACAAGCGTGAGCCACCATGCCCGGCCCATTTATTTAACTCTTGAGGATTATACATATTTGATATACTAGTGAACATTCCTTCTCCAGAGAAGGGTCAAGGCTGATAAAAGTAATTCGCTTCCTATTACTCGGCCATTGGGTAGGAGAAGGAAACGGGTCAATATAGGAAAAGCAGGTACATTAGTAGAAAGTAAGGAAAGTACCTATTGATGCTATTACTATTTTTGCTACAAAAAAAATAATACAATACTCTTCCCTCCTGCATACTAACAACCAGTGTCTCAACTCCAGAAATACCTTCCATGGGCATTTTAGGCACAAGTGGAAAACAGGTCCAATATAAGAATTTCCTCAATTCACTCATTTACTATCTGGATATTAGCTATTTGTTTGCCAGGCACCATGCTTAGCCATGGGAAAACAAAGATGAGCTCGCACTCCAGTAGAGAACTCAAAGTACAGTAAAGTGGTAGTAGTGCATACATGTGAGAATACGCAGGAGGGGTCTTTGAAGACATTTAAATTTGACCCAGCAGGTAAAGAACCCAACAGATTCTGTAAAAGAGAACAGTAGAGGCAAAACAATTTTTAAGCCTATAAATCAGGGCCAGGCACTGTGGCTCACACCTGTAATCCAGCACTTTGGGAGGCCAAAGCGAGCAGATCACTTAAGGTCAGGAGTTCCAGACCAGCCTGGCCAACATGGTGAAATTCAGTCTCTATAAAAAATACAAAAATTAGCCAGGCATGGTGGCACACACCTGTAGTCCCATCTACTTGGGAGGCTGAGGCACAAGAATCGCGTGAACCCGGGAGGTGGAGGTTGCCGTAAGCCAAGATCATGTCACAGCACTCAAGCCTGGGCAAGAGAAAGACTCCAGCTCAAAAAAAAAAAAAAAAAAGACTATAACTCTGGTTATAGTTAGCTTTGATGAAATGATATCTGTTAGGAAGCTACTAGCACTGAGCATATTCACTTTCCCATACCAATCTTTTTAACCTCATACTTCAAGAAGAAATCAATCATCAGATGTAAATCCTTTCAAATTTTTTTATGTTAAGATAGGGTCTCACTCTGCAGCACAGGCTGAGTGCAGTGGCACAATCATAGTTCACTGCAGCCTCCACCTCACAGGCTCAAGCAATCCTTCCTACCTCAGCCTCCTGAGTAGCTGTGACTATGGGTGCATGCCACCATACTTTAATCTTTTATAGTGACAGGGTCTCACTATGCTGTTCAGGCTGGTCTTGAACTCATAGATTCAAGCTACCCTGCCACCTCTGCCTCCCCAAGTGCTGAAATTACAGGCACAAGCCACCACACCCAACTCTGCAACTTTTTTTTTTTTTTTTTTTAAAGAGAGTCTTACTCTGTCACCCCCAGGCTGGAGTACAGTGTTGCAATCTTGGCTCACTGCAACCTCTGCCTACTGGGCTCAAATTATTCTCGTACCTCAGCCTCCTGAGAAGCTAGGATTACAGGGGCGTGCCACCATACCTGGCTAGTTTTTTGTATTTTTAGTAGAGACAGGGTTTTGCCATGTTGGCCAGGCTGGTCTTGAACTCCTGGCCTCAAATGATCTACCCACCTCAGCCTCCCAAAGTGCTAGGATTATAGGCATGAGACACTGTGTCCAGCCCCAGACCTTGAACTTTTTACCATCGAACCTAAAACATGTGCATCTAATGTCTCCATCTCCTTTGTTACAAAAAGAAGTAGTACACATACTTCTTTCTGCCTAAAACCAATCTCTCCACCAGTGGATCAGGGTTTTCCTACGCAAGGTGGGATTTTCTGAGGAACAGCTTCTGCATTATCTGGGAGCGTATTAGAAATGCAGAAGAATACCAAGCTCCACACAAGACCAACTGAATCAGAATATGCATTTTAATATGATCCCCAGGTGATTCTCATTATGCACATTAAGATTTAAAAAGCACTGCTCCTATATAAAAGCCAGTTTTACAGATCCTTGCCCTGAGGATTATTCACTCTCTCTCATATCTCTTTGACCTTTAAAAGAAAAAAACCCACACTCCTTTTTCCAATTCAATTCTTCAAAAGTTTCCACATGTCCTCCATTTCATGTCCCACTCACTCCTCAACTCATTCAAATCTGCCCCTCACCACCACTCCACTCAGCTCTCATTAAGATCAATGACCTTGAGAATGCTGCTAAATCTAAAGGACATCTTTTCATCTTAACCCTACTTGACCTCTCACTAGCATTCAAAACAATTGCCCTTTCTCTTCTTGAATCATTTTTTTTTCCTGTGTTGACATGTACACTAACCATGCAAAAGCAATAGCAGATAAAACTGTGGGTACTTTAACATGAATCAAGGCAACGGCACTAAACTATACTACTAGTTAGTTGTATTCTTCACTGTGAAGCCCTGGTATAGGAAAAAAGCCAGTTTCGCCAAAGAATAAACTACATGAAGCAACAAAATTATTAAATTTACTAAATCTCAACCCTTGAATATACATCTTTTCTTTTCATTTTTTTATTTTTTAGAAAGAAAGAAAAAGAGAGAAAAGAAAGAGTGAAAGAAAGAAAAAAAAAGAATGTAAGAGAGAAAGATGAAGAGAAAGAGGGAGAGAGAACGGGATTCTTGTTCTATTGCCCGGGCTAGAATGCAGTCTAAAAATGGGTATTAAAAACCTCTTTTATGCCAATAATTGTGCTTAACAATGGAGACAAGAAGGAATAAGGGATGAAAATAGCAAACAAGCAGCCAACCAATATTTTATTTAAACCTGTGAAATGCTATGCAATTGCTGGGCAGTTTCTTAATGACTTACAAAGAGACTTAGACTCCCACACAATAATAGTGGGAAACTTCAACATTATACTGTCAATATTAGACAGATCAACGAGATAGAAAATTAATAAGGATATCCAGGACTTGAACTCAGACCTGGAACAAGTAAACTTAACAAATATTTACAGAACTCCCCACCCCAAATCCACAAAACATACATTTTTCTCAGTATCACATTACACCTATTTTAAA
>CAUYLG010028808.1:0-203633 GCA_963573385.1 Cacajao melanocephalus
CTCTGTGTAAACGTCCGGTTTGTTGATGATGAAGTTATTTCTGTTTCTTAATTTTCCTTCTAACAGTCTGGCCCCTCTGCTGTAGGACTGCTGAGGTCCACTCCAGGCCCTGCTTGCCTGGGGATCACCAGCAGCAGCTGCAGAACAGTAAGGGTTGCTACCAGTTTCTTCTTCTGCTATCTTTGTCCCAGAAGGCTACCTGCCAAATGTCAGTCTGATCTCTCCTTTATGAGGTGACTCTTTGGATATACGGGGGTCAGGGAGCTGCTTGAGGAGACAGTCTGTCCTTTATAGGAGCTCGAGTGCTGAACTGCAAGCTCCGTTGTTCATTCAGAGCTGCTGGGCAGGTACGTTTAAGTCTGCTGCAGCAGGACTCATAAAACCCTTTTTATTTCCCAGGTGTTCTGTCCCAGGGAGTTAGGGTTTTATTTATGAGTTTCCATTGTGCTGCTGTCTTTTTTTTTTCAGGGCTGCCCTGCCCAGCAAGGAGGCAGCCTAGTCACTGTCTGCCTGCCTAGGCTTTGCTGGGCTGCTGTGGGTTCCGCCCAGCTGCCGTGTGAACTTCCTTGCAGTCCTGTTTATGTGGGTGTAGTTAGAACTGCCTCGGCAGTGGCGGTTCACCTCTGTAATGGCGGGTTGCCTCGGCAACAACGGGTTGCCTTGGTAATGGCGAGTTGCCTTGGTAATGGCAAGCTGCCTCAGCAATGGTGGACTGCCTCCCTAGTGGTGGAGTGCCTCGGTAATGGCGGACGCCCCTCCCCCCACAAAGCTGGACCATCTTGGGTTCAGCTGTGCTTGCTGTGAAACTCTCAACCCTGAGCGTTTCCAATTGCTGTTTTTCTTTTTGTGGGGGTGGGACCAGCTGAGCCTGATCACCTGGCTCCCTGCCTCAGAGCATTTTTTGTTTTGTTGAATGAGCGACTGTCTCCCAGGTGTTCCAGTCGCCTGATAAAAAGGCGCCGGGATCTGCGTGATTTCCCGTGCGGCGACCTACTGTGCCGGCTGAAACAGCGGCGCTGATATTCGTGGCGCTTTTTTGCCCGGGAATCTCCCGGCCTGGCTCCCTGTTTCAGACCCCTTTTTAATTGGATGAATGGGCGATTCTGCCTTCCTGAAGCTCCACTTGCCAGCTAGAAGGGAGACCCAGACTAGTGTATTTTGTACGGAGAACTGCCACGCTGGGGCGCTGGCAAAACCGCCGCGCTGGCCAAAAGCCGCGCTGGCGACCTGTAGGGTTCCTCCGCCTGGGAGTCTCCTAGTCTGTGGGCAATAAAAATCCGTCTGTAAATGCGGCGTCCACTCATCCTCTGCGCTTTCACTGGGAGCTGCAATCCTGAGCTGTTCCTAATCGGCCATCTTGGATCGCACCAATAATCTATATTCTTTATAAAAACTTTCTTTCATGATAAAGTTGACATCCCCAATCAAGATTTTGTAGCTATCGCATAGTCACCGTGACTCTTCACTGTGAATGCCAAAGAGATTTTCATTTGTAAGCAATCCATAAAATAACAATTTACGTTGATTATTATGGCAAAGCAATTTTTCTGAGAAGTTAACCTAAAAGTGAAACTAATTTATGTGCATACATCTATTTCTACATTGCTACATTACTGTATATACATAGCTATACACATATATTCTCTTTTTAATACATTCTAGGAAATGATCTTTGATGGAAATAATTCAGTATATCCATTACCATACAAGAAATAATAGATTTATTTAAATATTATTTTTGTAAAGCTTTCTAATCAGTGAACCTTATGGAGTTTTATTAAACTGCAGAGGGAAGTCAATCAGAAAATATGGATAAAACTAATTGAAATTGTATAGGCACTAAAATATGAGATGGTGATTCTATGAAGAAGCTATGACTGTTTTATTTTGAAGCCTTCTTTTTTTCTGTGACAACAGTCCTGTTTTACCTGTGAAGCAATGCAAGTACTATATACTTAAAGTCAAAAGAAAGGATCAAGAAAAGCTATACTCATCTAGGTGAGATTCAAGAAAACATCTGTAATTTGAAGCCTTGTAAAAGTGATTCATAGAAATCAGAGAGCAAGAAAATTGAAGTTGATGTGATTCATTCACCAATTAAATACCTTTTGTGAAGATGTAACTATTCCTTTCATTTTCATGATTTAAAAAAAATCTTAAATACTAACCATTTAAATTCGACAAGTATTTATTGAGTGTATTTACACAAAACAAGTGGTTCTTGGTGCTGGTGGTACATTAGTAAAGCAAAAAGATAAAAAATCTCAGTCCTTGTGGAGTTTTATATTCTCATGGAAGCACGCAGGAATCTATAACAAAAATGTAGTGCCCAGTAACTAAGATTGGTGATGCATTGAATACAAGTAATCCCATTTTAAAGAGAGATCCAGGTAGGCCTAGCTGAGAAGATAACATCTAACTAAAGACATGGTTGAGGTGAGGGAGTGAGCAATGGGAAGAGACAATTTCAGGCAGAGACAATAGTAATTCCAAAAGCCTTCCAGGGGAGAATAGAAGAACGTAAGACTCACATTCTGGAAGTAATGTAAGAAAAAAAAATGTTTCAAGGTGGATGATTGATCTGCTGTGTCAAACCCTCTGATACACAGGACACTTGAATGAAAACTCACATGAGATTCACAATATGAAGTTCATTGGCTACCTTTAACAAAATCAATTTTGTTTGTAATATACAGAAAGAAGCTTGGGTAGAGCAAGTTTAGGAATGGATGAGAGGAGAGGAATTAGAGAGTGAGTATGTACAATTATCTTAATGAGTTTTAATATACAGGGGAACAGAGAAGTGACTGTCCCCGAAGCTTGAAATGAAGGCAACAGAGAGGTTTGTTTAATGAGAGTAATGATAGCACGTCTATATGCTGAAGGGAAAATTAATGATATAGAAGAGAGAAGTGAGAATAGCTTGTGTGATACCCCTGAGAAGTTAAGAGGAATAGGGTCCATTGCACAAAGGGATTGATTGCCCCTAGAGAGGAACACTGACAATTATGAAAGAAAAGAAAGATAAAATGTATACAAAAGACATTAGGTGGTCATTCATACTGATGGATAACTGAGAAAGTACTTTTGTGATTATTGATCTTAATTCTTCACTGAAAAAGAAAAGTAACAGTCACAAAAGGAAAGAGAACAAGATGGTGGTAAAGGTGGAGATGGTGAAAAGATCTGTTATGAATCCCAATGTATGCCAAAGGACTGTTCGAATTAGGTACTAGAGAGACCATTACATGTCAAGATGCTACTACTGCTATTTCATTATAATTATTAGCTATCATTTTGAGTTTCTCATATATATATCTATATATATATAGATAGATAGATAGATGGCATTGGGTAATATCTGACAATACTAATAACCATAACTAATTTAGTTATACTGAATCAGGTAAAATTTAATTAGTATACTGAATAAATATAATTTTAAATATATAATTAAATATGTTTTATCTATTTCTCAGACTTTTCATATGACTATTGAAAATATGTGCTGCACTGTTTTCTGAGTTTTATTTTAAACATATGGTTATTTTTAATATAGAGGAATTGGGTTCTGTTTTATTAACTTCATACATTTCTTTAGGAATATCTTTGCTCTCTGCTTGCTATATAATTATGTAAATATAGAAGATATACTCTGGAAATAGCATTATTCACTTGTTCTTAACCATTTTACACACATATGTGAAAAAGAATGTAGATCCAAAATGTAGAAAGTATACTTTTAGTACAATTATAGAAAAAAAATCCAATAAAAATGGACAGTTATAACAGATATGTCAAAAAACAAGGTATATGAATGTTTTGCCCCCAGTTTGTGACTTGAGTTTTCATTTTATTTCACTTGCAAATTTTAAAATTTAAAAATTTTTGGTAGGTTGGATAGAATGGCTCATTCCTGTAATTCTAACACTTTGAGAGGACAAGGCAGGAGACTTGCTTGAGTCTAGGAGTTCGAGACTAGCCTGAGTGACATGGCAAAGCCCCATCTCTACCAAAAACACAAAAATTAGGTGGGCATGATGGTATGCACCTGTGGTCCCAGCTACCTGGGAGGTTCAGGTGGGAGAATCACTTGAGCTCAAGAGGTGAATGTTGCAGTAAGCTGAGATTGTACCACTGCTGAGCAACTGCGTGAGACCCAGGCTCAAAACAAAACAAAACAAAAAAATAAAAAGTTATGATCATTGTTTTTTCTAAGGACTTTTTGCCTAACCCCAAGTGGTAAGGTTATTCTCTTATCTTTTCTTCTTGAAACTTTATAGTCTAACTTTCACATTTATGTTAAAATATGTACTTTGAATTAATTTTTGTGAGTTAAGAATTAAGATTTGCTTTATATTTGCATCCAACTATTCCAACATTATTTGTGAAAATACTTTATATCCTTCATTGAAATGTCTTGACACATTTCAGAATTCAATTGATGATATATCTATCTATATCGGGACTTTCTGTTCCACTGATCTATTTTTCTGTTTTTATGATAATAGGATACTATCTTGCAGCTTTACAGTAAGGTGGAAACCAGTAGCGTGAATCACTTAAATCTTTCCATCTTTTCTAAAGTTTTTATAGCTACACTAGACCCTATTCATTTTTATTTTACGGTGAACTGTCAATTACTACTCCACAAAGGTGTTGGTATTTTGACTGTGATTGAATTGAAACTCTACAAGAATTTTGGAAGAACTGACATCTTAACAATTTTGAATCTTAAATGTCTTACATTTCTGCATTTATTTTGATTATTTTAATTTCTCCCAATAGTTTATAGTTTTTATTATCAAATCATATAAGTAATCATAAAATTCATTTCTAAATATTTAATATTTTTGATGCTATGTAAAGGGTACTTTAAAAAATTTGTTCATTACTACTTTATAGAAATACAATTGGGTTTCATATATTGACCTTGTATCTTACTATACTGCTAAATTCACTTATTGATTCTATTAATGTTTTTAGAATAGTCAGGATATTAAAAATGCTGTCACGTGAATTTAGACAGTTTATTTTTTCCTTCTTAATATTTATACCATTTATTTCAGTTTCTTTCTTATCGCACTGAACAGAACCTCCAGTATGATGTTGACTAGAAATTATGAGAGTGGATATTCTTAATTTGTGTAGAACATAAAGCTTCAATATTTCATCATTAAATATGATGCTGCCTTTGTGTTTTCTGAAGAGGAAGTTTAAAAAGCAATTACGCCATTTTCTGAATTTTGTCATGTCAATTTTGCACATTTTTATATTGATGTTTTAAATGTTAAACCAACCTTGCATTCCTGTTGTAAACCCAGCTGGTAATTATGGCACATTTTTATTTGTTGCTGGATGACACTAGCTAATGCATTGTTTACCTTTTTTTGTATCCACATACATAGGGATATTAGTCTCTAATTTTCTTAGCTTGTAATAGCTTCACCATATTTTAGTATTACGATTGTGTTAGCATCATAAAAATAAATGAGAAATATTCTTTCTTTAGATAGGCAGATAGATAGATAGAAGGTAGATGGATGGATGGATGAATGGATGGATGGATGGATCTTCCCACCCTCAGTCTCCCAAGTAGCTGGGACTACAGATACATACCACAATGACCAGGTCATTTTTGTATTTTCATAGAGAGGAGATCTCACTATGTTGCTTTGGCTTGTCTCGAATTCCTGGGCTCAAGGAATCTAACTGTCTAGGTCACCCAAAGTGCTGGGATTACAGGTGTAAGCTACTATATTCCCCTTCCTCTGTATTTTTGAAGGAGTGTTGGTAAGATTGGTATTATTTATTAAAATTTGATAGAATTTACAAATGAAATTATATGGCCTTACAATGTTCTTTGTTGGATAATTTGTTTAAAATAATGAATTCAATTTAAAAAGTAGACATAGAAATATTTATATTTTTTACTGCTTTTAATTTTTCCTCCCCTTTAGGGCTTGAGCATCAGCAAAAGTTAAAGAGTACTCAACTGGTTTGTCTGAGAGAAAAGGAAAAGCAAAATAAAAGAGAAAGAAATGCACATAATTTTGTTGGCTAGGGGGCATTATTTGTGATTCTTTGAATCTCTACTGCCCACCAGTCATGCAATTATTTATTGGAGAACAGTTTTAAAATCCAAAGAAATATGCCTAATTAGTCCAGTTTGACTATACAAATGGCATGATAGGCATACTTTATAAAAATAAATAATTTTTGTAACTTGGCTATTATAATAATGTTTTTGGTTATCCCAAACGTCAAGAAAACTAGCTGATATATTTTCCCTGTGTAAACAAGGAACTTGAAGGAACTATCAGAAGTAAGAAAGACCTCTGTAGACATTTTAATATTTGTCTAGGACTTACCTTTAGAACTCAACATATATAAAGCAATTAACCTAGGAAAAGAGGCAACCTAAACGTAAATTTAGGTAATAAAAGCTGAAGAGCTTCATTGAAAATAATCAAACAAGGATGACCCATATGATATGCTCTGGTCCTTGCCTCTAGGGTCTTACTCAAAGCTGGCAGTGCAATTCTTCTCTTCCAAGGTTGACCCACTTGTGCATGGTACTGATAATTATTTCAGTCTAAATTCAGTATCTTAGAACTTCACAAGTTTTGCATAGTGTTGCATAAGAAAATCATTACAAGAGGTACAAGTTGAAGTATAAACGTTTTATGGGAAAGCAAACAACACATGATTTGTGTTTTAAGTATGCACTTAAGAATGTCTGAGGCATCAGTCAGTTGGGGTCTATGGCCATCTACTTTCCTCATATAGGCTGCTAAGCCAGGGGGAAGTGTATTGATTTTTCTCATAAAACAAGCAAAACTATTTCTTACAGTGGGTCATTTATTTTTAAATGGGGCAGAACAGTTGGAAAATGGAAAAGTTGACTTTAGAAAACTAGTAAGTGGGAAACGAAAGAATTAAAATTTCCAAAAGTATGAATCTTACACTACAGTTAAGAAACTGAGTTTTCCAAAAGTCTGTATGCTATGCAATTAAAAAGTTGCCCTCGCAGCGCCATATCTTCTATAAAATAAAGAAAATGTCTCAGTTCAACAGCTTGATACAAATACTTTTCTTATTTTTATAAGTGATTCAATATTAGTTTGTGTCCAGCACAACAGTTGTAAAGACAACATAAGAAAACAGAATTTTAATAATAAAATCCAGTGTAAAAAGACATGATACACATTAGCCAGGTAGCAACATAATGAGTCAAGGAAAACATATTAAGATTGATCCTTGGTGATGGGTTGAAACTGCTGAAAGTTCAACAGTTTCATTGTTTTTAATGCTTTGCTGTTAAAATAAACTATGTTAAATAATCCCAAATATTCCAGGTTAGGGAAGTGTCATTACTCAAAGTTTATTTATAATGGTGATTTTTAAGAAAAAAAAACTTAAGAATACTGAAGTACTTTAATTAAATCCTTTGAAAAATAGAAACAAGGGATATAAATAATTTTATAGTACATAGATTAACTAAAGGAAATCAATGAAAGAAATAAAAACATGGCTAAGAGTCCTGTCCTTGACTGACAAAGGGGAGTAAATGATTATTTCTTTTGAAACTAATAAAACGTTAAATAGCAAGACTCATAAGAGGATATAAATGTGTACTTTATTGTACATCATTCAGTGAAGTGTTCACTTTTGGGTAAAATAATAATTATACACAAATACAGGCAGGATATAAAAAATAAAAAATGAAGAATCTAGTTTTAATAGCTCAACATATACTCTAAGCAAAATTAAATGTCTCTAGCCTAAGTTAAGCTCTCTGAAATATTTTCTAGGATGATAATTATTAAAATATTACTTAAATAGAAGTTGTAAAATTCAACAATTCTAGCAGTTAAGGTATCTAAAAAAAAAATACAAAATTTCTATGTCATTCTATGACAAACACATTATTCTATGTGGTAAAAGACGAATATGTTACTCATACAATTGTGAATGCCGGGTGTGGTGGGTGCCTGTACCCCCTCTCCTTGGGAGGCTGAGGCAGGAGAATCCCTTGAACCCGGGAGGTGGAGTTTGCAGTGAGCTGAGATTGCACCATTGCACTCTAGCCGAAGCAACAAGACCAAAACTCTGCCTCAAAAAAAAAAAAAGAACAATTAAAGCAATGAAAAATAAAAACATGGTGGGGAAATTTTAAAAGTAGACAACAAAAACAAAAGAAAAAACTTGAACATGCTGAATATTAGGGTAAACAGCTGAAAGTTGAATCTTTGGTACATAATCAATAGATTGGGTCTGAATGCACTATGAAAAGATAAAGAGATGAGAAGATTACTAAATTAAATTTGGACAACCTGTACCAGAGGATTTGTAGAAAAAGAAAGAAAAGGCATATAAAGGAAGAAAGGCAGAAATAAAACTTTCCTGAGCTGATTAAAGCATTACGCTTTGAAAACAGTCCAGTAAGTACTGAGGATTGCGGTGGTATTGATGGGGGAGGACCTAGAGAATTAGTGTCGAAACTTAAATTTCCAAAAATTTAAAAGGTTTGTAATAACTTCCTATAAGAAAACAAGCAAACAAAAGGAAACAATCAAGTATACTTGAATACTGTGAAAAGGGTTAGAATTAGACTGGCATCAGATTTATGTTTTGCAACCTCAAGATGTTTGAAAAAATTGGAGAAATATTTTTGAATTTCTAAGTAAAAATATAAATGTAAAATTCTATGTTGAGAATAAGCTAATGACATTTTCCAATTTGCATGATGGTATGAAAGCCTTTCTGAAACACTGAGTTAGTCACTTATTTCTACCAAATACAAAAAATTGAGTTAAGAACTATTGAACTTGTTAAATATGTAAAACAGTGTTGAACAAATAAACTAGCAAAATTTATAGTTAAGTATATTTAATAGTTGAGAGTGTGGCTGTAAACCTTAAGAAAATCTATAAAATTTACATCTATGAAAGTAGAAGCATATTGAAAATATAATGAAAACCAGATATTAAAACTCCAGAAGATTTCAACAAAATATGGGATACTGGAAGAGGAAGAAAGTGACAGCTTGCAAAAAGTATTTTTATTTGGAAGGAAATGTTATAGTTGCTGATTAATTCTTCATGTTGATAGAAAAATATGTTTAAATATTAAATAAATGTTTAATATAAATGTTACGTAAATAATAGTGGAGTCATCGTATTAGCACTGGATCACCTACTTCAAGATAATTGTTTTTGATGAGAAAGATCACTCTATCTTTCGGAATTACTTATTACTGCTGTGTGCACCTGAACCTAATTTTGACTGATATATATTCTCTTTGGATGGAAAGTTTATCATAATTAAAAAAAAAATCATTTGAGGTTTGAGCTTCAAACTTCTATTTTTTTTTAAGCATCAACTTTTCAGGTAATAGTAGGCATTTTTTCCCTAGTGCTTATTTCTTGTATACCATTTCTTACTGAATATATTTTTCTTGCTAAAATAGATCCTTTAGTAATACTTAAATGTTCATTGTCTTGCATTTCTAAAGAGCTGTATTTACTCCCTTACAAATTAGTGATAGATTAGCTTTCATTATATCCATAAATGTGTAAAATTTAAAATTCACTTCTTTTACAATGGTACTTTGAAGACAATGTTCCATTGACTTCTTACATTCAATGTAACGAATAAGAAAGCTGAAGTCAATCTGATTTTTTGTTATTTAAATACTCTGTTACTTTTCATTAGGAAGCTTTTATAATTTTTCCTCCTTACTCCAGGGTTTTAAATTTTGACATGATAATCTAAGAATGGTTCTTGGTCATTTATACTAATCGGGACTTCGTAGGCCTTTTCCATTTGAGAATTATGTATTTTATTAGTACATTCTTTTTTGTGTGGAATTTATATTGGAAACTGGAGATAACCAATCTGCCTAGTCCTTCTCCTTGAACTGGAAGTGAATCACCTTTCAGTAAATGTATATGAGTAATGAAACTTTCACCTAAAAAATCCTGAACATTGACTTTTGTCCTTAAGGAAACTTGAGCTGATATGGCAGAGCAGCACAAATGATGCAGACACAGAAATTCTAAATAAATACAATTTTCAAAAGAAACAATTTCCTTAATATAATGTAGAAATTTAAGTGCTAGAAAAGAGCCAAATTAAAACCAATTCAGAAAGTAGAAATGGGGATGTTAATTTCCCTCAGTTATTTTGATTTTAAATAAGGACCCTAGTACCTGGAGGTTGAAGTATTGCCCTAGATCCCAAGAAAGCCAGAAATCTGAAAGAGAATCCCTAACATAAAACTTGCCACTCCAATGGGCTGCAGCATCTTTGAATAGGGGATAAAAATACTTCACGCTTTGTCTTAGGAATTAACACAACATTGTGTCATTTCTATGCTACAAGAGTTACCTTTGAGAAACTATCAATATGTAGAATGAATTGGATATCTAGAAAGAAAATATAAGTGGAATTAGAGTTATTGCCTCCTCCAGAGTCAAGGCAAACAAGGGAAGTGCTTGTAAAGGCTCCTTCAAATAAAAATGACCTCCTAATAATAACAATTATTATACTTTACACAGGGAAATGAACCAGTAGACACAACAAATAGCAAATCAGCATCTCAAGAATGGAATAGCAGAGTGTTCTGGGAAAACAAAAGTCTAAAGACTCAAAGTTATTATTGATAGCTAGCAATCTAAAGTTTTTAGTGTCTTACATTGTTAGGTGTCAGCATTTGAAGATCTTCCCATATGAAAGAGTATTTTATGTTTTTTATAAGATGAATGAAGCAAAAAATGATTTGATTAAAACTGATAGAATCTTCACATCGAAACTGGTCAACTTTGGAAGTTGGCTGTCCTTTAAAGAAAACACAGTCCCCAGTAAAGGCACATTTTGTCACAATGCAGTACACACACTGGCACACATTAGAATTAGAATTTGCAAATAATTCTCATAATACTACTTTTCCTTATACGTGATACCCTATAATAATATTGCTTCTGTTCCAGTTTAATTTAAGAAATGCTGAACTGCTGATGTTAACCACCTGATTGATTTCGTGATCTTTTAAGAGGCTTAAAAAATTCATTTTAGAAAACCTTGATCAACATTTACCTATTTATTTTACAAACAAAGACTAAGATCCCAGGCAAATAAACTCATTTTCTTAAGAATTCATGGCAGGATTTGATAGAATGTGGCTCTTTTGATTGTTAGTCCCATGATCATTTGCATAAAATATGCAGCTTCATTTGAAAGCATAGCAATAATTAGAAAATATGCAATTTAATTTGATGAGTATGTAGAAACATTTTATTATAAAATTTATGAAATATTAGGGGATTAACTCTTACAGACTAAGAGCATAAAATTAAATTTTGTGTAAAAAGTTCAAGTCTTCTGAATTTAGAATATTACCCAATTATTTCAGAAGAGAGTTGCAGTCATGGAAAGTTATATTTCAGGGAGTCTACAAGATCAAAAAAGGTCAAGCCTGTTGAAAAATGCGCACTTTGAATGAAGAGACCTTCCAAACAGGCTTTATGTGAGCAACATGGCTATTTATTCACCTGGGTGCAGCTGGGCTAAGGCTGAAAAGGGCATTAGCAAAGGGCAGTGGGATAGGAGTTGGTCTTATAGGTTTGGGTAGTTTTTTGTGGGGATAGGGGTGTTGCAGAGTAAGTTCAGTTACAGTGGTGGGGTTGGGTAAGAGGTATTTACATTATCATAACAGTTAAGATGGCAGGGTTGGGTGAGGGGCTTGTGGGAAGCTCTGCTGGGCGATCAAGGACAGTGGTGAACGCAGGCAGGGTTGGGAGACTTCAGCTGAGCCAAGCTGGACTTTAGACTTTCAGGCTCTAGGCTTACATATGGAGACCTGACAAAGCCATTTGCTTTTTGCAGTTTAAGCTAGTGTGGTTTTTTCTCCTTCCCACCACTGAGATAGGAGGAGCCTAGTTCTGTTGTGCTAAATGAACTTATCTCTTGGTCATTAATGTATTCAACACTTATTGCATTCTTAAGAGGGTTAAGTATTGTGACCAAGTACTGTAAAGGCAGTCATGATCAATACATGGGCTCTACCTTTATAGGAGTTCATTGAGTATTGATAGAAGTCTTGCACTTCTTAAGTTAGGTTGCCTGTAAAGTGTTTTTCTAAATAGCAGTCTCCTAAATGATCCCCATGTATGCACTACCCTTCTGCTGTGATATGTTCACATGTTAACTGTTCTCCAGGATTTATGAGGAGAAGAAATATAAGATAAAAGAGTAAGATTATATTTTTTTCATAAAAGAATTAGGATTTTTTTTTTTTACATAAAAAGAAAATATCCATTCCAAGGACTCAGTGTGTTGTAGTAGAAGCAGGATTAGAGAGGTAATTTTATGTTTGCTTCTGCTAGCTTGCTCATGAAAAGGAATTTAAAATCAGATTTTTTAGATGGAGTCTGGCTCCATTGCCAGACTGGAGTGCAGTGGCACAATCATGGCTCACTGCAACCTCCAACTCCCTACTTCAAGTAATTCTCTGACTCAGCCTCCGGAGTAGATGGGATTACAGACACATGCTATCATGTCCAGCTAATTTTTGTATTTTTGATAGAGAAGGGGTTTCACCATGTTGGTAGAAAGGTCTCAATCTCCTGACCTCATATTCCACCAGCCTAGGCCTGCCAAAGTGCTGGGATTACAGGCATGAGCCACTTCACCCAGCCCAGATGATTCATTTTTAGGGGGAGTGAACAAATTAACAAGAGGAGGTTGAAAGAGTCTGTGCAGCTGTATCTGTAAAGAAAATGCATGTAATAATAGAACACCAGAATATATTCCTGTTATCTAGCTGTAACTTTTTACCCTTTGACAAATCTCTCCTTATCTCCCCCTCCCCACTGGTACCCACTCTTCCCTCCTCAGCCTCTGGTATCTACTCTTCCATTCTCTACTTTCATGAAATCAGCTTTCTTAGATTCCATATATGAGTGAGATCATGTGGTATTTGTATTTCTGTGCCTGGCTTATTTTACTTGATATAATATCCACCAGATTCATCCATGTTGCCAGAAATGCCAGGGTTCCATGCTTTGTTTGGCTAAATGGTATCTAGTTGGAAATGTATACCACATTTTCCTTTATCTATTCATCCACTGATGGACATTTAGGCTGACTTCATATCTTGGCTATTGGAATAGTGCTGCAGTAGAAATGGGAACGCAGATATCTCTTTGATCCACTAATTTCACTTCCTTTGGATATATACCCAATAGTGCAATTGCTGGATCATATGGCATTTCTACTTTTAATTTGTGAGAAACTGTTTTTCTTATTGGCTATACTATTTTATATTCCCATCAACAGGATATAAGAGTTCACCTTTCTCTACATTTGTACCAGCATATGATATTTTTTGTCTTTTTAGTAATAGTCATTCTAACTGGGTTGAAGTGACATTTTAATTTGGTTTTAATTTGTATTTCCATTATAATTATAATATAAGCATTTTTTTACATACTTGTTGGCTATTTATATGCCTTCTTCTGAGAACGATCTCCTCATGGCTTTTGTTCATTTGTTTTCCCAGGTGAGTTGTTTGAGTTTCTTCGTATTCTGGATATTAGCTTATTGTCAGATATATAGCTTACAAATAATTTATCCCATTCTGAAGGATGTCTTTTCACTCTGATTGTTTCCTTTGCTATGCAGAAGATATTTAGTTTAAGGTAACCCCATTTGTCTATTTTTGCTTTTGTTGCCTTTGCTATTGGGATTTGTTTAAAAAAATTCCTATTCAGACCAATCAGGAAGCATTTCCCTTATTTTCTTCTAGTGGTTTTATCAATTCGGGTCTTACATTTAAGTCTTTAATCCATTTTGTGTTGATTTTTTGATATGGTGAGAGATAGGGGTCTAGCTTCATTTTTCTACATGTGGATATTTAGTTTTCCCAGCACCATTTATTGAAAAGAGTGTTGTTTCTCCATTATGTGTTCTTAGCACCCTTGTTGAAAATCAGTTGGCTGTAAGTGCATAAATTGTTTCTTTGTTCTCTATTCTGTTCCATTTGGTTTATTATTTCCATGTTTTTAAAGCAGGAATTTTTTTCTTACCATATGTAGATCAATTTTAAAGTAGATATTATTTTAATTTTTTATTTAACCCTTCATTGAAAGGTATGATAAGCATAATGAAAAGCTTATAAAATATAATTGTACAGATGAATGAATTATCATAAAACAAATGACTATGTGACTACCCTCCTGAATCAAGCAATTGAATATTGCTAGCACTCAGAAGCTGCCTTACTACTGCCATCCTAATCGCTACCCTTTGCCCCCCCCTCATTATAGCTAGTTTTGAGTTTTAGATCAATGAAATTGTACAGTCTGTATGTTTATATATGGCTCCTTTTGATAAATCTTAAGTTTTTGAGATTTGTCTATGTTATGTGTCTCTGTAGTTCATTTATTTTCATTTTGTAATTTTCCATTTTCAGTATATCGCATTTTGTTTATGTATTCAATTGTTGAAGATCATTTGACTTTTCCCAGTTGGGGATTACTACTAATTATGCTATTATGTACTTTTGCTGGTTGATCTATTTATTGGCCAATCCTCAACACTAGGAAATAATTTCAAATAGTTTTCTAGAGTGGCTGTACAATTTAAAAATCCCAACAGAAATGTGTCAGCATACTACATACTTCCTAACACTTTTAATTGTCTTTCATTTTAGACATTCCAGCATATGTGCTTTTATTATTATTAAAGTTCTGGGATACATGTGTAGAACATGCAGGTTTATTATAGGTATACATGTGCCATGGTGGTTTCCTTCATGCATCAACCTGTCATCCATGTTTTAAGCCCCACATACATCAGGTATTTGTCCTAGCACTCTCCTTCCCATTGCCTGCCCTCACTGAAAGGCCCTGATGTGTGATGTTCCCCTCTCTGTGTCCCTGTGTTCTCATTGTGCAACACCCACTTATGAGTGAGAACATGCCCTGTTTGGCTTTCTGTTCCTGTGATAGTTTGCTGAGAATGATGGTTTCCAGCTTCATCCATGTCCCTGCAAAGGACATGAACTCATTCTTTTTTATGTCTGCATAGTATTCCATGGTGTGTGTGTGCCACCTTTTCTTTATCCGGTTTATTATTGATGGGCATTTGGGTTGGTTCCAAGTCTTTGCTACTGGGAACAGTGCTGCAGTAAACATACATATGCATGTGTCTTTTTAGTAGAATGATTTGTAATCCTTTGGGTATATACTCAGTAATGGGATTGCTGGGTCAAATGGTATTTCGGCTTCTAAATCATTGAGGAATCGCCACACTCTTTTCCACAATGGCTGAACTAACATACAATCCCACGAGCAGTGTAAAAGCTTTCCTATTTCTTCACATCCTCTCTAGTATCTTTTGTTTGCTGACTTTTTAATGATTGCCATTCTAACTGGTGTGAGACGTTATCTCATTGTGGTTTTGATTTGCGTTTCTCTGATGACCACTGAAGTTTTGATTAGTATTTTTTGGATGACTAATGTAATCAAAAGCTTCTTTGTATTTTTCCATTTGCATCTTTCTATATTTAAATTGTCTATCCATATCTCTTCTCTGTTTTTGTTCTGGTGGTTTGCTTGCTCTTTTTTTTATGTAATTTGTAAGAGCTTTTTATATTCTGTATGCAAGGCTTTTGTATTATATATCACAAATAACTACATCAACTCTGTGGTTTGTCTTTCTCTTACTAGTGCCTTTTGATCAAAAGAATTTCTTAATTTGTTGTACAACAATTTATCAATAGTTTTTCTTCTAGTTTTGTTTTCTTTTTATCACTTGAAAAAAGCTTTGATGTAAAGGTCTTCTATATTTTCTTCTAGTCTTTTTTTTTTTTTAACTTCACATTTTAATTGACAACACACTTCAAACTGATTTATATGCTTGGTGTAAAACAGGGGTACAGATTTTTTACATATATATTTAATTGACCTAGAATTTTATTTTGGAAAGGACTGTCTTTCTCACCAGCTCTGCAGTATCAAATATGTCATAAATCAAAAATGTATGATCCTCCTCCTGGATAAACTATTTTGTTTCATTGGTTATTTGACTCTTCTTAATCTTAATTACTGTATAATAATTATTAACACATAGTACAATAAGTTGTCACAGTTTATTCATTTTTTAAGACAGTCATGGTTATTTCTGACATACATATTAGAATTTTTTATTAATACAATTTGTCATGATTTAATTAGGTATTTCATTGAATTTGTAGATAAATGAAGGTAGAATGAACCTCTACTTAATACTGAGTCTTTTAATCCATGAACAAGGAAAATTCTTATATTTATTTAGTTTCTTTCTTTTCAATAAGAATATATAATATAATAGGGAACTTACAGGTTATTCATTTAGGTTTATGCCAAAAATACTGATAAATTTTTTATTCTTTCTTAAGAACTTTTTGTGTCCTAATTAATTATTAATGGTATATAGACATTTAATTTAGTATTTTATTCTAAACTTATTAATACAATCTTCCTAAATTCATTTCTTAATTCTATTATTTTGACTTTTGAATTTCTCATGTGTTTCCAACCCTACAATTTATAATTAAAACTTGATTTCTTTACTATATTTATACTGTTTTATAAAATTTATTTGACTGCCAAAGACCCTCTGTCTGATGTTGAGTGGATGTAGTGATAGCTATCATCCTTGACACTTTCTCTATTTCGAAGGAAAAGCTCTTAATATCACACTGTTAACCATAATAATTGTTAAAGTTTTTATATAGATTCAGTTTTACAGATAAGCTAGATTTTGTCTATTCCTAGACATGTATTTTGAAACAGTTATATGTGCATGCATATAAGATAATGTGATGTGTTTATTATTTGGTAATGTTTCATTCTTGCTCTGTAGTCAATATATTCCAAAAGTAATATACATAACCCAGCTTTTATTTGATTCATTTTGTTTTTCTCCATATCTATATATCTTTACATTAAAGTTGGTAGTGTAAAGACTAATTACATCTCATGAGATAGTCAATATATTTAAATTAAAATGCACTTAAATTAAAATGTACCATCTTGCTATTTGCTTCCTATTTATCCTATCTCTTCATTGTTTCTTTATCCTACTTTTAAAATCTTTTTAAAATTGACTTATTGTTTGTATTTTTGTGTAATGATTCCACTGTGGCTAGTGGAACATGAATTATGTTAAGCCCTAAATAATCTCAGATATTTTTTTCTATTGCTTTCTTAGGAATTTCTCCCTGGACTTGAGTACGTTTCTCACATCAATTTGCAAAACAGACTTTAGCCAAAGAATAGCTGTTAGTCTCAAAAAGACTTCTCTGCAGATATCATGAGCTCTCTTTGTGCAGCTTCTTTATTTCTAGTCGTCTGATCCTACATTCTAGCTACCTTAAACTTCCTGACCTACAATCTCTGATTAATGAGTTCAGTGAGACAATCATTTTCTGTTTGTCCCTTTTTGTTCTGTGTCCTAGAATTGTCTCTTGGCACTCAGGTGGTGCCTAGAGACAATGAGGGCTTACTTTCTTTCTTTCTTTTTTTAGATAGCACAGTCTGGTATTAATTGTCCAAAAAACCCTAAAATTTTGGGTGTATATTTTACTTTAATATATTTTAGTTGTTTAGTTGCTTCATAGAGCTGAGTATTTTGTGTTCTAGTTGTTTTGTATTTATCTAATTGTTTAACACAAGAGAATAAGTTTATCTCTGTTATTCTATCTTGGTAGAAAACAGGAATGCAGACGCTTTCATTATATATCTTTTTGTCATTAATTTATAGAACATCTTTATGTGTCTGTATAAACTTCCTTTGTACAGATAGCAAGAATCTTTTGTGCATCTCTGATTTTACTTTTCAATGATTTTAATGGCTTTATGAATTTTTTTGTCTCATTCAAGAATGTTGATCAGCAATCATGAAGATCTTTGCCTATATTTTATTTTACATGCTTCATTATATTACATATCATTTATGAGTATGATTCATTTTGAATAAATTTTTGTGTATTGTATGGGGCAGTATTTTTCCCATGTGGATAGCCAACTAATCCGACATCATTTATTAAAAATTTTTAATCCACTGAATTGCAGTAACACCTTTGCCATAAAACGTGTAACTGAATATACAATCCTAATCTCATTTCTGTTCCATTGGTTCATTTGTCTATCCTTGCACTAGAGAGACACTATCTTAATTATGGTAAGTATTTAAATTGACAGTGTAAATTCCTCCAACTTTCTTCTTTTAAAAAATTGTATTGTTTACCCAGGAAATTTTAATTTCCAAATTCACTCTAGAATTTGCTTGTTAATGTACACACACTTACAATTATAGACAAATTTGCAGAGATTGGTATTTTAACAATAATTATTTTCTCAATGCATAAACATGTATATGTGTTCACTTATTTATGTCTTCTTTTACCTTCAGTATTTTTAATCATTTGTTTCATCCTTCACATTCCTGGAAACAAGTAGTTATATGTAAAATCTTGATTAGATTCAGGTTATTTTTACTACCTTAATTTTAAAGACAGTTTTTATATTTCTACTAAAAAATGCAGAAATAATATATATTTGTCAGCATCAGTTAAACATGGGTGATATGGTTTGGCTCTGTGTCTCCTCCCAAATCTCACCTTGAATTATAGTTTCTGTAATCCCCACATGTCTTGGAAGGGACCCAGTGGGAGGTAATTTAACATTGGGATAAGTACCCTCATGCTCTGCTCATGATGGTGAGTTTTCATGAAATCTGATGGTTTTTTTAAGTGGCTTTCCTCACTTTTGCTTGGCACCTCTTTTTTTGCCACCATGTGAAGAAGGACATGCTTGCTTCACCTTCTGCCATGATTGTAAGTTTCCTGAGGTCTCCCCAGACATGCAGAACTGTGAGTCAATTAAACTTCTTTTCTTTATAAATTACCCATTCTCAGGTATTTCTTCATAGCAGTGTGAGAACAAACTTATACAGTAAATTAGTACAGCATAGTAGGGCACTGCTATGAAGATACCAGAAAAAATGGAAACAACTTTGGTACTGGGTAGCAGACAGAGATTGGAACAGTCTGGAAGGCTCAAAAGAAGAGAAGATGATATGGGAAAGTTCACAACTTCCTAGAGACTTTTGAATGGCTTTGACCATAATACAGATGGTGATACGGATAATGAAGTCCAGGCAGAGGTGGTCTCAGATGGAGATGTGGAACTTGTTAAAAACTAGAATAAAGGTGACTCTTGCCATGTTTTAGCAAACAGACTGCCTGCATTTTGCCCCTGCCCTAGATATCTATGAAACTTTGAACCTGAGAGAGATAATTTAGGATATCTGACAGAAGAAATTTCTAAGTGGCCTAGTACTCAAGAGGAAGCAGAGTATGAAAATTTGGAAAATGTTTAGAGCTTGACCATGCTATAGAAAAGAAAACCCCATTGTCTGAGGACAAATTAAAGCTGGCTTCAGAAATTTGCATGAGTAACAAAGAGCCAAATGTTAATTACCAAGACAATAGGGACAATGTCTCCAGGGCATGTCAGAGACCTTCACAGAAGCTTCCCCCATCACAGACCTGGAGGAATGGGAGGGATAAATGGTTTTCTTGGCTGGGCCCAGGACCCTCCTGCTCTATGCAGCCTCGGGACATGGTGCCTTGAGCCCCAGCTGCTTTAGCTCCAGCCATGGCTAAAAGGGGCCAGTGTACAGCTCAGGAATTGCTTTAGAGAGTGGAAGCCCTAAGCCTTGGCAGCTTACATGTGGTATTGAGCCTGTGGGTGCACAGAAGTCAAGAACTGAGGTTTGGGAAACTCCACATAGATTTCAGAGGATGTATGGAAATGCCTTGGTGTCCAAGCAGAACTTTGCTGCAGAGGCAGAGCCCTCATGGTGAACCTCTGCTAGAGCAATGTCGAAGGGGAAAGTGAGGTCAGTGGCCCCACATATGGTCCCCACTGGAACACAGCCTAGCAGAGCTTTGAGAAGAGGGCCACCATTCTCCAGACCTAAGAATAGTAGATCCACCAACAGTTTGCACCAAGCACCTGGAAAAGCCACAGACAATCATTTCTAGCCTGTGAGGGCAGCAAGGAGTAGAAGCTGTACCCTGCAAAGCCAAAGGGGCAGAACTTTCTAAGGCTGTGGGAGCGTACCTCTTGCATGAGCATGCCCTGCTTGTGAGACATGGTGTCAAAGGAGATCATTTTTGGACTTTAAGGTTTTATAACTGCCCTATTGGATTTTAGACTTGCATGGAGCCTGTAGCCGCTTTGTTTTGACCAATTTCTCCCGTTTGGAATGGCTGTATTTACCCAATACCTGTACCCTCATTGTACCTAGGAAGTAACTAACTTGCTTTTGATTTTACAGGCACATAGGCAGAAGGGTCTTGCCTTGTCTCAGATGAGACTTTGAACTTGGACTTTTAGGTTAATGCTGGAATGCATTAAGACTTTAAGAGGCTGTTAGGACTGCATGATTATGTTTTCAAAAGTGAGGACATAAGATTTGGGAGGGGCTGGGGCAGAATGATATGGCTTGGCTGTGTCCCCACCAAAATCTCACTTTCATTTGTAGTTCCCATAATCCCCACATCTTGTGGGAGGACCCAGTGGGGGGTAATTTAATCACAGGGGTGGTTACCTTCATGCTGTTCTTTTGATAGTGAGTTCATAAGAGATCTGATGATTTTGTAAGGGGCTTTCCCCTTTTTGCTTGGCACTTCTTTTTGTTGCTGCTATGTGAAGTACAATGTGTTTGCTTCCCCTTCCACCACGGTTGTAAGTTTCCTGAGGTTTTCCCAGCTCTGCAGAATGTGAATCTATTAAACCTCCTTCCTTTATAAATTATCCAGTCTCAGGTATCTCTTCACAGCAGCATGAGAATTAACTAATATAATGGGGAAACAGAAGAATTTTATAGGATCACTCACTCTTGCTGTAGATAATCAACATTTATCATAATGTACCTATGGTGTTTTTAAATATACATTTAAACTTCTATATATTCTGTTTTATTTGTTTGCACATGAATAGCATCATGTTAATCACATTATTCTGAAATTTGCTTTTGTAACCTAGAAATAAAACATGGCTTTTTCTGCAAGTCAGTAAGTTTGAGCTGTGCCAATTCTTCTTCCTCTGCACAATTGCTTTTCATGAGGAAGTTGTACAATATAATAATACATTTGCCAACTGATGGACATTATGCTGTTTTCTATTCAAATTAAAATGCGCCTGTCAGAATGATTCTTTCTACATCACTGATGGACACAATAAGCCATTTTTGTGGTTGCTGTGATGTCAGGGAACCACAATCCCATACTGTTTATAAAATGTCGATTTTCACAATTTCTGTTTATATATGGCTATGTAACTGTCTTATCTGATTTGAGCAAACAGAATCCTAAAACACTACTAAAATCTCAAGTATTTTATTTCACTACTTGGTTGCAGTGAAAAATTTGTATTTCTTTGTTTTCCAAAGACATTTTAATATACTTCCATTTGACTTGGAGACATCTTAATGCCTCCATTCAGACAGTTAGATAATTATTTTCTCTAATTTGATTAAAAAAGACCTTCACCACACATATTATCAAAGTTGTGGTGAAGTTTTTCATCTGTCTCTTTAGACTGGTTGAATTCTGTATGTTTGTATATTCTTCCTTTTTTGCAAAGCCCTAGCACTTCTAACTGAAGATGTTTTGTAAACTTAAGGGTACAAAAATAGTTTTATTTGAAAGCTACTCAAGTATAGAGTTTATTACTTCACTCCTTGCAATGAGAAGGAAGCATGGCTCCAGTGGTTCAATGGTTTGCCTTAATTACTATGAAATCAATACATCCAGAAACTATTTATTGCTCTCAATTTTTAAAAATCTTAGCCATGAATGGCTTCTTTAAAAGTTCTTACTTTTAAGCAAAAGTTTACTTAAGCTTTTAAACAAAAGTTCTTACTTTTGAACAGAAGTAAAAGAAGCAAATATATTAATATTGTTGAACCAGAAAATTTATCTTTTGAACCAAGGAAAATATTAATAAATATGTAATAAAGCAATATTTAGTAAAACATTGATATCATAGCCAATTTTATAATAAAGTCATGCTATAATCTTGATTTAACATAATAATAGATTTTAGACTTTTTATTGACATTAAATAGGCCCACTCATTATAATAACTATTGTTTTCATATGTTCCAGGACCTTAATATAGTTTATTACATCTTTTTATACTAGGTATGTAATCGGTGTTGAGCTATGTAAGTGTGCTACCAATACAGATAAATGAAACAGGCTATTCATGAAATAATTAACCGTTTCCTTCAATGACTATTATAAAATAGTTTTAGTGTTGTTTATATATTACTTAAATTGCATTTTTTCAATAGTATATGAAAGACGAGACTCCAAAGTGTGGGGACTTAAAGCTTTTAAAAAGTGAAAACTAGAGAATCAAACCTTAGATCCACAATTCTTAGTTAAAAAAACGTTGTGCACCCATCGGTTTGACTTTTATAAAGATGAAACATACAAAACTGAGACTGTCTCAAGAATGCCCCAAAACAGTGTAATAAAGGAGATAGTTTTCCCAAGAAACTTGTGTCAAGCAGCAGACTTAGTTATACATAGCTTCAATCCAAAGCCTTCAGATAGAGACCTCTAAATACCAGAAGGTAAGGATAGCCACTCTCTTGCTTGTTTCTTTCTTCTGTTATGGTGAACTTTTCCCCACATGGTTAGTTTATGGTTTGTGTTGAAAAGTTCTCTTTAGTAATGGAAATGGGTGCAATTTATATATGTATACACATGCATACATGTATATACATTCATAAATATGTATGCACACACATATACATATGTGTGTAGATTGGTGTTTGTCATTTAATATTATAAATTGAGATTATATTAAAATACAAATTTTGATTCAGTATGTGTGAGGTCAAATCTGAGATTCTGGTTTTCTTACAGTCCTCCAGGGTGTACAAATGCTGCTGCTCCATAAATATTACTTTAAAGAGCAAGAATCCAGAGAGAGTTTTGCAATTAATATTGGAATCATAAATAGCAAAAATAGTGAAAGAATTACTATAGCCTGAAGTTCCTCTATGTGTTAACATGTTCTTCTCCTATCTTAATACTATTTGGGCAGAGTATAGCAAATATAAAAAGGAAAATAAAAAGTTAGACATAAAGCTATTTTTTAAACTGGAATAATTTCACATCACAAGAGTTACTCATACAACTGAATCTTCCACTTGACAGATTATTACTAATTACGGTATTAATCAAAGGAGTGACTAACTTCCTGCCAGAAAATATTGCTTCTTTATAAAACCCTCTTAAGCTAATTATCTTGCAATGCAGTAAACTCTGCCTTTCAACAAGGGATACAACATTAAAGATCAAAAAGAGAATAACTCCAAATTTTAATTACATTGCCAAATTCTCTGACTGCCAATTCTAGTTAAGTCTGCAAAACAGATGCAAAAGATCACCAAATTGTATATGAATCCCAAAAATTTAAAGAATGAAATCAATATAAAGTCAGGAAATTAATTATTTAATTGGTTTTCTAAGCATGTCGTTTTATGGGGCTGCAAGTATCTAGGCTGTGTTTGGTGGCATCTTAGAATATTAACTATTCAGCACATACCATAATTGAGTCCATGAGAACAGCTAAAGTATAAAGTATACGGTAAGAAAAGTAACAGACAAATTCATAAATCCTGTGCTTGTATTTTCAACTGCAGGCACTTTCTTTGTTTAAGTAACAGGTTGCACATGCATAGGCCATTACTGTTTATTAATCTCTGAAATAGTTCTTGAATTTCACAAGTAGGTTTGAATTTCACCAGTTGTATTCCACATCAGGAAGTCAAAATTATTTACCACTTTTATATGCTAATACCTGTGATCAAGGCATAAAGGCTGATAAACTAGTACTTAGCTCTTTGTATGAAAACATAAGTAGAAGTATAAGCCACAAATTTGCCAATTGCTCTTCCTTGCTGAGAATATTAGCTGATATTCATGATGTATGCCCATTAAGCCTTGAAAATGCTTTTCCTCCTTCATAGTGAATCTTACAATATTAAAATGCTGCTGCCCATGACCAACCCCAAAAGAAGGAATTGAGCTCAATTTTTAGGATAGCAATATTTTCTTCATTATTCTTTGTTATGGTATAGTGGAGGCTCTGAGGAAACCACACATTCAAGTTAGCAAATTAACTCTGTTTTTCTGAATCAAAAAATGTAATATATATTTTTCATAAAATTTTAAAATGAATGAGACTCTCTGGTATGAATGAACATTGCAGAAATGATATCTGTTATTTCATGTTATTAAAAATTCTGGGTTTGTATTGTTTCTACCAAAATGGATATCTTTATATCTCCATTGCTTGTTTTATATTTTATATAAGACTATAAGTTAACATTGTAGGATGTCTCCTATTTAAAAATATGGGAATATTTAATACTGAAAGCAAAGTTTTATGGCACAAATAAAGGAAAAGTTTTATTTGCATGATTGTAAATTTGCAACTGTTCACATCTTATTTTAAATCTTAAAATTATATGTAAATAGAAAAATCAAATAAGTAGAAATAATATATTTAAAAATCTTATATTATGAAGGTAACAGTATATTTTACACAAAGTTAACTAGTTGATTTGTTACAGTTTTCTCTGATTCAAATATTTGCAATACCAATTAACATTCCATTTTCAATAAAATTGAAGGAATTTATTCCCAGCTGTTCTTGCCTTTACATAGCTGTGGAAATGACCATTCCAACTTTAAGTATTCAAATACTTCTTTAATGACAGATGTTTAAGACAAGACTTGAATTTTCTGGAACTGCAGAAATGCTCCTGGTGTGAAAGAGAGTTTTCTTAATTCTCTTGGAGTAATTTTTTCTAACTTTTTAACAGGTTCATTCAAATATATTTAACATGCCATAAACTTTATCTCTTTATTCAATTCAGCATTTTTAGTAAATACACAGGGTTATGCAACTATTACTACTAAAAAATTTAAGGGTAATAATAGTCTCGGGCTGTCAAGATTGCTGAATAGGAACAGCTCCAGTGTGCATCTCTCAGTGAGATCAATGCAGAAGGTGGGTAATTTCTGCATTTCCAAGTGAGGTATCTGGCTCATCTCATTGGAACTGATTAGACAATGGATGCAGCCCATGAAGGGTGAGTGGGAACAACAGGGTGGGGCATCACCTCACCTGGGAAGCATAAGGGGTAGAGGAACTCCCTCCCCTAGCCAAGGAAAGCTATGAGGGACTGTGCCATGAGGAATGGTGCATTCCAGCCCAGATACACTTTTCCCATGGTTTGTGCAACCCTCAGACCAATAGATTCCCTCTGGTGTCTCTGCCACCAGGGCCCAGGGTTTCAAGCACAAAATTGGGCAGCCCTTTGGGCAGACACTGAGCTAGCTGTAGGAGTTTTGTTTTGTTTTGTTTTGTTTTTCTTCCATATTCCAGTGGCACCTGGACCACCAGCAAGACAGGACTGTTCACTTTCCTGGAAATGGGGCTGAAGCCAGGGAGCAAAGTAGTCTAGCTCAGCAGATCCCACCCCCACAAAGCCCAGCCAGCTGAGATCAACTTGTTTGAAATTCTTATTTCTAGCACAGCAATCTGAAGTCAACCTGGGAGGCTTGAGCTTGGTGGGGGGAGGAGCATTTGCCATTACTGAAGCTTGAGTAGGTGGTTTCCCCCTCATGGTGTAAACGAAGTCACTAAAAGGTTCAAACTTGGTGGAGCCTACCACTTGGCAGAGCCACTGGAGCCAGACTGCCTCTCTAGATTCCTGCTGTCTCAGCAGGGCATCACTGAAAGAAAAGCAGCAGCCGCAGTCAGGGGCTTTTAAATAAAACTCCCAACTCCTGGGACAGAGCACCTGGAGGAAGGGGTGGCTGTGGGCACAGCTTCAGCAGCCTTAAACATGTCTACCTGCTGGCTCTGAAGAGAGCAGCACATGTCCCAGCTCGGTGCTAAAGCTCTGCTAAGAGACAGACTGCCTCCTCAAGTGGGCCCCTGAACCCTGTGCCTCCTGACTGGGAGATACGTCCCAACAGGGTTCAACAGACACCTCAGGAAGAAGAGCTCTGACTGGTATCTGGCAAGTGCCCCTCTGGAACAAATCTTCCAGAGGAAGAGACGGGCACCAATTTTTGCTGTTCTGCAGCCTCTACTGGTGATACCCAGGCAAACAGGGTCTGGAGTGAACCTCCAGCAAACTACAGCAGACCTGCAGCAGAGGAGCATGACCATTAGAAGAAAAGCTAACAACAGAAAGGAATAGCATCAACTTCAACCAAAAGGACACAAAAAAACCGCATCTGAAGATCACTAACATCAAAGACCAAAGATAGATAAATCCATGAAGATGAGGAAAAACTAGTGCAAAGTGGCTGAAAACTCCAAAAACCAGAATGCCTCTTCTCTTCCAAAGGATCACGACTCCTCACCAGCAAGGGAACAAAACTGAATGAAGAATGAGTTTGACAAATTGACAGAAGTAGCCTTCAGAAGGCAGGTAATCAAAAACTCTTTCAAGCTAAAGGAGCATATTCTAAACCAATGCAAGGAAGCTAAGAACCTTGAAAAAAGATTAGAGGAATTGCTAACTAGAATAACTCAGTTTAAAGAAGAACATAAATGACCTGACGGAGCTGGAAAACACAGTAAGAGAACTTTGTGAAGCATACACAAGTACCACTAGCCAAAAAAATCAAGCAGAAGAAAGGATATCAGAGATTCAAGATAAACTTAAAGAAATAAAGCATGAAGACAAGATTAGAGAAAAAATGAAAAGGAATAAACAAATCCTCCAAGAAATACGGGACTACATGAGAAGACCAAACCTATCTTGATTGGTGTACCTGAAAGTGACAGGGAGAATGGAACCAAGTTGGAAAACACTCTTCAGGATATTATCCAGGAGAATTTCCCTAACCTAGCAAGACAGGCCAAAATTCAAATTCAGGAAACACAGAGAACACACAAAGATACTCTTCAAGAAGGGCAACCCCAAGACACATACTCATCAGATTCACCAAGGTTGAAATGCAGGAAAAAATGTTAAGGGCAGCCAGAAAGAAAGGTTGGGTTACCCAAAAAGGGAAGCTCATAAGATTAACAGCAGATCTCCTTGCAGAAACCATACAAGTCGGAAGAGTCTGGAAGCTAATATTCAACATTCTTAAAAGAATTTTACCCAGAATTTCACATCCAGCCAAACTAAGCTTCGTAAGTGAAGGAAAAATAAAATCCCTTACAGACAAGCAAATGCTGAGAGATTTTGTCACCACCAGGCTTGCCTTACAAGAGCTCCTACAGGAAGCAATACATATGGAAAGGAAAAACCGGTACCAGTCACTGCGAAAACATACCAAATTGTAAAGACCACTGACACTGTGAAGAAACTGCATCTAAAAATGAACAAAATAACAAACTAGCATTACAATGACAAGATCACGTTCAGACATAACGATATTAAACTTAAACAATAAACAGGCTAAGTGCCCCCATTAAAACACAGACTCACAAATTGGATAAAGAGTCAAGACCCATTGGTATGTTGTGTTCTGTAGACCCATCTCATGTGCAAAGGTACACATAGGCTCAAAATGAAGAAATGGAGGAAGATTTACTGAGCAAAAGAGCAGGAATTGCAATCCTAGTCTCTGATAAAACAGATTTTAAGCCAATAAAGATAAAAAAAGTCAAAGAAATACATTACATAATGGTAAAGGGATCAATGAAACAAGAAGAGCTAACTATTCTCAACATGTATGCACCCAATACAGGAGCACCCAGATTCACAAAGGAAGTTCTTGGAGACCTACAAGGAAACATAGAGTCCCACACAATAATAGTGGGAGACTTTAACAACCCACCATCAGTATTAGACAGATCAATGAGACAAAATTAACAAGGATATTTAGGACTCGAACTCAGTTCTGGACCAATCAGAACTAATAGACATATACAGAATTCTCCACCCCAAATCAACAGAATATACATTCTTCTCAGCACCACATAGCACTTATTCTAAAATCAACCATATAATTATAAGTAAAACACTTCTCAGCTAATGCAAAATAACAGAAATCATAACAGTCTCTCAGACCACAGTGCAATCAAATTAGAACTCAAGATTAAGAAACTCACTCAAAACCACACAACTGCATGAAAACTGAACAACCTGCTCCTGAATGACTACTGGGTAAATTATGAAATTAAGGCAGAAATAAATAAGTGTTTTGAAACCAACGAGAACAAAGACACAATGTACTAGAATCTCTGCAACACAGCTAAAGCAGTATATTTATAGCACTAAGTGCCCACAGGAGAAAGCAGGGAAGATCTAAAATCAACATCCTGACATCACAATTAAAAGTTCTAGAGAAGCAAGAGCAAACAAGTTCAAAAGCTAGCAGAAGACAAGAAATAACTAAGAACAGAGAAGAACTGAAGGAGATAGAAACACAAAAAATCCTTTGAAAAATATCAGTGAATACAGGAGCTGGTTTTTTGAAAAGATTAATAAAATGTATAGACCACTAGCCAGATTAATAAAAAAGAAAAGTGAGAAGAATCAAATAGACACAATAAAAAAATGATAAAGAGGATATCATCACTGATCCCACAGAAATACAAACTACAATCAGAAAATAATATAAACACCTTTATGCAAATAAACTAGAAAATCTAGAAGAAATGGATAAATTCCTGGATACATACATCCTCTGAAGACTAAACCAGGAAGAATTTGAATCCCTAAATAGAATGATAAGAAGTTCTAAAATTGAGGCAGTAATTAATAGCCTACCAACCAAAAAATGCCCAGGACCCAAAGGATTCACAGCTGAATTCTACCAGAAGTACAAAGAGGAACTGGTACGATTACTTCCGAAACTATTCCAAACAATAGAAAAGAAAGGACTCCTCTCTAACTCATTTTTTAGAGGTCAGCTTTATCCTGATACCAAAACCTAGCAGAGACACAACAGAAACAACAAAAAAAGAAAATTTCAGGCCAATATCCCTGATGAATATCGATGTTAACCTCCTCAATAAAATACTGGCAAACCAAATCTAGCAGGACATCAAAAATCTTATCCACCATAATCAAGTCAGCTTCATCCCTGGGATACAAAGCTGGTTCAACATATGTGAATCAGTGAACGTAATCCATCACATAAACAGAACCAATGACAAAATCACATGATTATGTCAATAGATGCATAAAAGACTTTTGATAAAATTCAACACTCCTTCATGCTAAAAACTCTCAATAAACTAGATATTGATGGAACATATCTCAAAATAATAAGAGCTATTTCTGACAAATCCACAGCCAATATCACACTGGATGGGAAAAAGCTGGAAGCATTCCCTTTGAAAACCAGCACAAGACAAGGATGCCCCCTCTCACCATTCCTATTCAACATAGTATTGGAGTATTTGGCCAGAGCAATCAGGCAAGAGAAAGTATTCAAATAGGAAGAGAGGAAGTCAAATTGTCTTTGTTTGCAGATGACATGATTGTATATTTAGAAAACCCCATTGCCTCGGTCCAAAATCTCCTTAAGCTGATAAGCAACTTCAGCAAAGTCTCAAGATACAAAACCAATGTGCAAAAATTACAAGCATTCCTATACACCAATAACAGAGAGCCAAATCATCAGTGAACTCAGAATTACAATTGCTACAAAGAGAATAAAAGACCTATGAATAGAATTTACAAGGGATGTAAAGGACCTCTTCAAGGAGAACTACAAACCACTGCTCAAGGAAATAAGAGAGAACACAAACAAATGGAAAAACATTCCATGTTTGTAATTAGGAAGAATCAGTGTCATGAAAATGGCTATACTGCCCACAGTAACTTATACATTCAGTGTTTTCTCCATCAAGCCCTATCATTGACTTTCTTCACAAAATTAGGAAAAACTACTTTAAATTTCATGTGGGACCAAAAAAAAAAAAAAAAAAAAGCCTGTATAGCCAACACAATTCTAAGCAAAATTAAAAGAGCTGGAGGTATCATGCTACCTGACTTCAAACCATACTACAAGGCTACAGTAACCAAAAGAGCATGGGACTGGTACCAAAACAGATATATACACCAATGGAACAGAACAGAGGCCTCAGAAATAAATGTCGCACGTTTATAACCATCTGATCTTTGACAAACCTGACCAAAACAAGCAATGGGGAAGGGATTTCCTATTTAATACAACGGTATTGGGAAAACTGGCTAGCCATATGCAGAAAACTGAAACTGGGCCCCTTCCTTACACCTTATACAAAAATTAACTCCAGATGGATTAAAAATTTAAAGATAAGACCTAAAACCGTAAAAACTCTAGAAGAAAACCTAGGCAGTACCATTCACGACATAGGCATGGGCAAAGATTTCATGACTCAAACTGAAAGCAATGGCAACAAAAGCCAAAATTGACAAATGGGATCTAATTAAAGAGTTTCTGCACAGCAAAAGAAATTATCATCAGAGTGAACAGGCAACCTACAGAATGGGAGAAAATTTTTGCATTCTATCCATCTGACAAAGGGCTAATATCCAGAATCTACAAACAGCTTACACAAATTTATAAGAAAAAAAAATCACCCCATCAAAAAGCAGGCAAAGGATTTGAACAGACACATCTCAAAAGAGCACATTTATGTGGCCAACAAACATATGAAAAAAAAGCTCATCATCACTGGTCATTCAAGAAATGCAAATTAAAACCACAGTGAGATAACATCTCAGGCTAGTTAGAATGGTGATCATTAAAAAGTCAAGAAACAACAGATACTGGAGAGAATGTGGAGAAATAGGAACAGTTTTACACTGTTCATGGGAGTGCAAATTAGTTCAACCATTGTGAAAGACAGTGTGGTGATTCCTCAAGGATCTAGAACTAGAAATACCATTTGACCCAGCAATCCCATTACTGGGTATATACGCCAAGGATTGTAAATCATTCAACTATAGAGATACATGCACACATATGTTTACTGCAGCACTGTTCACCAGAGCAAAGAATTGGAACCAACCCAATTGCCCATCAGTGATAGGTAAAGAAAATGTGGCACATATACACCATGGAATACTATGCAGCCATAAAAAACGATGAGCTCATTTCCTTTGCAGGGACATGTAGGAAGCTAGAAACCATCATTCTCAGCAGACAAACACAGGAATAGAGAACCAAACACCACATGTTCTCATAAGGGGGAGTTGAACAGTGAGAACACATGAACACATGGATGGGAACATCACACACCAGGGCCCGTTGGGGGTGGTGGGCTAGGGAAGGGATAGCATTAGGAGAAATAGGTAATGTAGATGACAGGTTGATGGGTGAAGCAAATCAGCATGGCACATGTATATGTTTGTAACAAACCTGCACGTTCTGCTCATGTATCCCAAAACTTAAAGTATAATAAAAAAAAATTAAGAAATTATAGCATCTCAAAATGAAACATGCCAAATGGCAGTTATTTCACCGTCCTTCTGCAACAGGTTTCTGAAAACCACTAATCAACTTTCCTTCTTTAGGGATTTGCCTAACTTAGACATTTCATGGCAATAGAATCATATAGTATGATTCTAGGCCTTTTGTGTGTGAATTCTTTCACTTAATATAATATTTTCAAGGTTCATCTATATTGTAGTTTGTATATCACTAATTCTGTTTTCTATGGCCAAATAATAGGCCTTTGTATGCTTATGCTACATTGTATTTATCCATTCATCATTTGATGTACATTTTAAATATTTCTACCTTTTGATTATTATAAATAATGCCATTATAAGCATTGATATGAAGGATTTATGTGAACGTATGTTTCCTCCTTTAATACCTAGCAGTGGAATTGTGACTCCTGATGAAATGAGAGTTCCCTCACCCTCTTTGCAGGATGTGTGACTGGGGTCTTGCTTGTCTTGTTTAATGCCATGTGTGCTGAAACCCCTTAAAGGAATGGGAACATGCAGATAGGCAAGTCCAGGAGCCAGGGCAAGTGTCCCTGGACTCTGGCTCCATGGCAGCAGCCAGGGGTGGGTGACTGTGACTCCCAAAGCCCAAGTGGGTGCATGTTACAGTGTGCTTCTTTAGCTTTGCCATCTGCAGACAGATTAAGTGTTAGATAGCTGAGTGGATCCTCTGCGTTTTCAACAAGGGCAGAGGGGCAATGTGACAGCATTCTGTATCCTGAGCTCTTGTTCAGCATCCAGGAAATATCAGGTCACACATGAAGTTGAAGGATGAATGCAAGAGTTTTACTGAGTGGTGGACGTGGCTCTCAGCAGGATGGATGAGGAGCAAGAAAGGGGATGGAGTGGGGAAATGATCTTTCCCTGGAGTTTGGCAGTCCAGGGACTGATCTTCTCTCCAACCACCCCAGTCAAACTCTTTTTGGTGTTCAGACTCTCCTTTACCCCTCTCCTCTGCTGTTCTGCCGTTTTTCTGCTCTTCTGTTCATCTCCTCCTCATCTGCTTCTGGAGCCTGGGGTCTCGGGTTTACATGGGTACAGGATAGGCGGGCATGGTGGGCCAAAAGGCAACTTCTGGGTGCAAAAACAGGAATTCTGGTTTCCATTTAGGGCTGCAGGTTTCCAGGCTTAAGTGTGGGGCCTTTACAGGGAACTGCCCTTTTTACCCAGTATTTCCCTGTTTCCTGTCTATATCACAAAGTTTATATGTCTAATAGTTTGAGCAACTGCAAAAGGGTTTTCCAAGGTGACTGCACAATTTACATCCCTTTAGCAAAGTATGAAGGTTCCAATTTTTCCACATTCTTGACAATATCCATCACTGTTTATTATTATTATTTTTTAATACCGTATCTATCATAGTGGTATGAAGTAATACAACATTACAGTTTGGATTTGCATTTCTCTAAAAATAATAAACATGTTTTCTTGTGATTATATCCTCTTTGTAGAAATGTCTATTCAAATCTTTTCTCAGTATTTTAATTTGGTGATTGGAATTTTTAATGTGGAGTTGAAGAATTCTTGATATATTTTGGATACAATCGTCTTATCAGACATAAAATTTGTAAATATCTTCTTACATTCAGTGAGTTAACATTACACTTCCTTGATGATGTCTTTTGAAGCACAAATATTTTTAGTTTTCATGAGGTCCAGTTTGTCTATTTTTACTTTGTTGTTTAAGCTTTTGGTGCCATATCTAGAAACCATTATGTAATACACTCATAAAGATTTAATTTTTTTTTGCTAAGAATTATATAGCATTATTTTATTTTATTTTGAGGAAAAATTTTATTTTATTAAAGTAGATGAGATGTAGAGAATCATTTTATTGTCTTTTGGTTTTGTTTTTAAATTGTGATAAGAACACATTTTATGAAATCTACCCTCTTGACAAATTTCTAAGTGCCAAATATAGTTTTGTCATCTATAAGCCCAGTGTTTACAGCAAATCTCTAGAATTTACTCATCTTGTGCAACTAAAACTATATACCTGTGGAAGAGCAACCCCCTTTTTCCCCCTCTTCTCAGCCCCTGACAATTATTAGTGTATCCTCTCTTTCCATGAGTTTGTATATTTTAACTAACACATAAAAGTGGGATCATACAGTATTTGTCCTCTGTGATTAGATTATTTACTTATCATAATGTTCACCAAGTTCCTTCATGTAGTAACAAATGACAGGATTACCTTCTTTTTTAAAGCTGGGTACTATTCCATTGTATGTATATAACCAGTTTTTTATGCATTTATCCATCAGTGGACACTTAGGTTGTTTCTCTATCTTGGCTGTTGTGAATACTGATGTAACTAACATGGGAATGCAGATATTGTTTTAAGATTCTGATTGCAATTCTTTGGCATGTATACCCAGGAGTGGGATTGCTGGTTCATATAGTAACTCTTTCTTAAATTTTATGAAAAACCTCCATACTATTGTCTGTAATGACTGCACATTTTACATTCCCACTGACAGTGTAAAAAAGTTCCAATTTGTACACATGCTCATCCAGATTTATCTCATCTTTTTGATAATAGCCATTCTACCAGGAGTAAGGTGAGGTCTCATTGTGGTTTACATATGCATTTGCCAGATGATTTGTCATGTTGAGACTCTTCTTATATACCAGTTGGCCATTTGTAAGTCTTCTTTGGATACATGTCTGTTGAAATTATTTGCCCATTTTGCAATAGGGTTATTTGCATGTTTGTTTGTTTTTGCTATTGTGTTATAGCAGTTTCTTATGTATTTTGGAGAGTAACCTTGTATCAAATATATGCTCTAAAAATATTTTATCCAATTTCACAGGTGGCTTTTTTACTCTGTTGATTGTTTTCTTTTTTGTGCAGAGGCTATTTGGTTTGATGTAATCCCACTTCTTTTATTGCTTTTCTTGCCTGTGTTTTTTGTGTCAGATGCAAGAAATCATTGCCAAATTCAATGTCATTAAGTTTTACCTTAAGGTTTTCTTACAGAAATTTTACAGTTTCAGAGTTTACCTTTAACTGTTTAATCCACTTTGTGTTGGTTTTTGTGTATCATATATGGTAAAGGCCCAAAGTTACATTTTTGCATCTAGATATCCAGTTTTTTTCAATGCCATTTGTTGAAAAACTACCCTTTCTCCATTGTGTTCTTGACACTTTGTCAAAAATCATCTGGTCTTATATGTGTGAGTATATTTCTTACTTTCTATTTTGTTCCATTGGTCAATATATCTGTTTTTAAGTCCGTATTTTACTGTTGTTAATTACTGTAGTTTTATAATATATTTTGAAATCAGGAACTGTGATGCTTCCAACTTTGTTGCTTTTCTCAAAATTGCCTTGGCTATTCATAGTCTTTTTTGATTCTATATGATTGTTTAAATTTTATTTTTAATTGATAAATAATAATTATATATATATTTATGGGATATAATGTGATGTTTTGATATGGGCTTACAATGCAGAATGGTTAAATAAGGCTAATTGACAAGCTTATGATGTCCTATACTTATTTTTTGTGGTGAAAATACACCAAGTCTACTCCATTGTCAATCTAAAATATGTAATGCATTATTATATATTATAGTTAATATTCTATGCAATAGAGTGCTAAAGCTTATTACTCCTGTCTAGCTGAAACCTTGTACCCTTTCATCAACATCTCACCTTTCTTCATCCAGTCCCTTCCCTCTGCCTCTTATAACCACCCTTCTACTCTCTACATCTATGAGTTTAACTTTTTTAGATTTCACATATAAATGAGATAATTTGGTATTTATCTTTTTGTTCCTGGTTTATTTCACTTAACATAATGTCCTCCAGGTTTATCCATGTTGTCACAGTGACAAGATTTCCCCTAATTTTAAAACTGGATAGTATTCCATTGTGTATATACCATATAGATAAAGACAATAAACATTTGTTTATCCAGTCATCTGATGATGATCATCTAGGTTGCTTCTATTCCATATAAATTTTAAAATTATTTTTCCATTAAAATAATGCCATTGAGTTTTGATAGAAAATCTGAACAAATAATTAATAAAATCAAATCACTAATCAAAAACCTCAAGAAAAGGGAAGCCTAGGCCACGATGGCTTCATTCGTGAATTATACCAAAAACTTGAATGATTAACATCAATCCTTCCTAAATTCCTTCAAAAAATTGAAGAAAAGGGAACACTCTCAAACAGACTTTTTAAGGTCAGCATTACCCAGATACTAAATCCAGACCAGATGCTACAAGTATAGATAATACAGGCCAATATCTCTAGTGAACAGATATGTGAAATTCTTCAACAAAAAATAGCAAACAAAAGTCAACGGCATATTAAAAGAATCAATTACACACCAAGTGGGATTTCTCCCTATCATGCAAGGGTAGTCCAACATATGCAAGTCAATTAATGTGATACACTAAATTAACAAATGAAAGAAAATAGTACATGACCATTTCAAGGGATACAGGAAAAGCATTTGACAAAATTCAACACTTTTTCATGATTAAAAACTTTTAACAAAGTAGGTATAAAAGGAATTTAGTAGACATAATAGAGGTCACATATGAATATCTCACAGCTAACATTATACTCAATGATGAAATACTGAAAGCTTTTCTCTTAAATCAGGCACAAGGCAAGAACACCTTCACTTATCACTTTCATTCAACCAAGTACTGGAGGTCCTAGACAGAGCAATTAAGCAAGAAAAAGAAATAAAAGTCATTAAAACTGGAAAAGAAACAGTAAAATTATCTGTCTTCAGATGCCATTATTTTATATATATATGAAAAACTATATGCACACACAGAGACATGCAATTTTCAGAACTTATAAATAAATTCAATAAATTTGCAGGATGGAAAATCAATATTTAAAAATTAGGTGTATTTGTATACACTAACAACAAACTATCCAAAATAAGAAATTAAGAAGATAATCCTATTTACAATAAAGTAAAAAAGGATAAGATACTTAGAAATAAATTTAACCAAAGAAGTGAAAGATTTGTATGTGTAAACCTAGCAAACATTAATTTAAAAAATTAGCTTTTAAATTTAGGCCTCTCATTGCTTTGAATTAATTTGTATGTGTGGTATGAGGTAGAAGTCAGTCTTCTTTTTTTATATATTGATTACTGTTCCAGCACCATTTTGTAAAAAAGATTAATCATTATCCATTAAATGTTTGTGGCATCCTTGTTGAAAAGCAGTTCAGTTATGAATATAGGGGTTTGGTATAGTTTTTCCAGGACTTTCAATTCTAATTCATTAATCTATTCCGCTGTCCTTATGCCAGTACCACACTGTCTTGACTCCAATAAATTTTTAGTCAATTTTAAAATCAGTGTGATAGTTGCAATTTTGTTCATTTCAAGAATGCTTTTGCTGTCTTTGTTTCCTTGTAGTTTCATATAAATTTTAGAATCAACTTTTGAATTCCTGCAAAAGAGTCATCTGGTGTTTTAAAACAATTTGTGTTGTACTGTAGATCAATTTGTTCAATATTACAGTCTTTATAATATTGTCTTTCTGTTCATCATATGAGATGTATTTTCATTTATTTAGGTTTTCAAAATATCTTTCAACAATATTTTGCAGTTTTCAGAGTATATATTTTGTGCTTCCTTTGTTAAGTTTATTCCTAAGTATTTTATTCTTTTTGATATTGTGAATGTAGTTGTTTTTAAATTTCATTTTATATATTTATTTTGTATCCTGAAACATTGGTGAATGCATTTATTCATTTTAAAACTTCTGTGTATTCCTATAGTTTTCCCATATGCATTATCATGCCATCTGTAAAGTGGAATAGATTCCTTTTCAATGTGGATTACTTTTTTATTCTTTCCTGATTATCCTGGCTAGAACCTCCAGTACAACATAAAATAGTGGAAAGCATGGGCATCCTTGTCTTGTTGGTAATTGTGTATACAAAAAGATTAGTCTTCCACCAGTAGGTATAAAGTTAATTTAAAATTATATGTTGATAGCCTTCATCAGGTTTAGGAAGCTCACTTTTCTCGTTTATTAAATGTTTTTATCAAGAAATGTTTTTTACCTCATGATTGTACTGTGTCTATTTAGCTGTTTTGTGACTTTTTTTTTTTTTTTTGAGACATAGTCACCCAAGCTGGTGTGCAGTGGTGGGATCTCTGCTTACTGCAACCTCCACACCCTAGGTTTAAGCAGTTCTTTCATCTCAGCCTCTCAAGTAGTTGGAATTACAGGTGCATGGCACCACATCCACCAGGGGGAAAGGGGACATTCTTCCCGTGTTCCTAATCTTAATGAGAAACTTTCCTTTTTCTAACTATTAATTGTAATGTTAACTAGACTTTTTGTAGATTTTCTCTGTCAACTTGAGGAAGTCCCCTTCTATTCCTAGTTTATCGAGTGCTTTTTTAAAAAAAATCATGAATCAGTGTTAGATTTTGTCATCCGTTGATAAGTTCATGTGATTTTTCCTCTTTAGCCTGCTGCTATAATGGATTACATTAATTGATTTTTGTATGTTAATTCTGCTTTGCATAACTGGAATAAATCCCATTTGGTTGTGGCATATAGTTCTTTTCTACATTGTTGAAATTGATTTGCTAATATTTTGTTTAGCATATATATGTGTATATATAGATATATGTTCATGATTTAATAGTGTTCTGTAGTTTTCCTTTCTTGTAATGTTGTCTGGTTTGAGTTTTAAGATAATGTCAGCTTTATGGAATGAGTTAGGATCTATTCCCCCTTCTTTTATCTTCTGGAAGAAACTGTAGAGAATTAATATAATTTTGTGAAAGGAAAGTAAATCTCACAGCTGGAAAGCACTAAGCCAAAGGGAAAAGTCAACTGGGAACTGCTTAGGGCAAACCTGCCTCCCATTCTATTCAAAGTAATCCCCCTGCTCTCTGTGATAAATGCATATTTGATTGCCTCCTTTGGAAAGGCTAATCAGAAACTCAAAAGAATGCAGCCCTTTCTCTCTTATCTACTTATGACCTGGAAGCCTCTTCCCAACTTCCAGTTGTCCCGCCTTTGCTTCAAGCTGTCCTGCCTTTCTGGACTGAGCCAACGTTCATCTTACATATGTTAATTGATGTCTCATGTCTCCCTAAAACGTATAAAACCAAGCTGTGCTTGAACTACCTTGGCTACATGTCATCTGGACCTCCTGAGGCTGTGTAACGGGTGCGTATCCTTAAGTCTGGCAAAATGAACTTCCTAAATTGACAGACCTGTCCCAGATTTTGAGGGTTGACAATTTTTTAAAATATTTGGTATAACTTATCAAAGAACACAGCAAAGCCTGGTAGTTTCTGTTTTGAAAAGTTGTTAAATATTGATTCAATTTGTTTAAGAGACATAGGCCTATTCAGTTGGTCTGTTTTTCTTATGTGAGTTTTAGTAAATTGTTTATTTCCAAGAATTGGTTCATTACATCTCAGTTGTGAAATGTGTGGCATAGAGTTAGTCACAGTATTTTATTATTCTTTTAATGTCCATGGGACTTGGAATAATGTCCTATCTTTCATTTCTGATATTAATTTGTATCCTCTCTCTTTTTTCATACTTAACCTAACTTTTTGATCTTTTTAAAGAACGAGCTTTTCATTTTATTGATATTCTGCATCCAATTTCATTACTTATTGTCTAATTTTTATATTTTTTTCTCATTAGTTTGGATTTAATTTACTCTTTTTCTAGTTTTAGGTGAAAGCCTGGATTATTGATTTTAGGTTTCTTCTTTTCTAATACATGCATTCAGTGCTGTACATTTCCCTCTAAGCACTGTTTTGACAGCATCTCACACATTTTGACAAGATGTATTTTCATTTTCATGGAGTTCAAAATATTTTAAAATCTCTCTTGAAATTTCTTCTTGTACTCAGATATTATTTATTTTAAAATATGTCATTTAATCTCCCCACTCTTTTGGAATTTTTCAGCCATATCTCTGTTATTGAGTTCTAGCTTAATCCCAAAGTAGTGAGTGTATTGATTTTTTAATTTATGTTAAATTTGTTTAATTGTGTTTTATAATGTAGAGTTGGCGAATGTTCCATGTGTGCTTGAGAAGAATTTGTACTCTACCGTTGTTGCATGAAGCAGTCTACAGATGTCAACTATATCCAATTGTTTGATAACGTTATTTGATTCAACTATATTCTTACTAATTTTCTGACTGCTGGATCTGTTTACTTTGCATAGATGGGTCTTGATGTCTAGAATAATGGATTTACCTATTTGTCCTTGCAGTTCTATTAGTTTTTGCCTCATTTGCCTTTATACTCTGTTTCTAGTCAGATGTACATTAAGAGTTATTACAGCATCTTAAAGAATTTACTTTTATTATCATATAATGCATTTTTCCCTTTCTCTTTGGTAATTCTAGCCAATACACTGTATGATTGGGTACTGTTTCTAGGCATGATGGCTTGAGACAGCACTGCTTTTCTTGTTGATCTTCTCTGTAACTTGACTTTTAAAATAAATTCATTATTATTTTCCCCAAAACAGAAAGTGGAATTATATAAAATGTGAAATTCAAACCAGGAAAAAAATTTAAAAAGTGGAAGACAAAAATGAGAGTAATTAATTAAAAAAAGGCAACAAATATGGTAGATATTAATTCAATATCAATAATCATTTTAAATGTAAATGTCATAAATATATCAATTAAAAGATTGACAGAGTGAATTTAAAAACAAGACTCAACTAAATATAAAAAAAAACCATTAAATATAAAGACACACAAATTTAAAGTACACAGATGGAGAAAGATATGCCATGCTGATACTAATCCAAACAAACTGGAGTAGGTGGCTATATTAATTTCAGACACAGCCAACCTCTCTTAACTTTTAAATATTTTACTACAGTCTCTTCTGGTTTTCATGTTTTCTGAAAAGAAATCAGATATAATCCTTATTTTTGTACTTTTATACTTGTTTATTTTCTTCAGTTTGAACGTGATACGTATAGATGTCTTTATTTTTGTTTTTCTTTTATTTGCATTTATTCTGCTTGGTGTAATCTGAGATTCTTGGATCTTTAGTTTGGTATCTGACATTAATTTGGAGAAATTTTGTTACTATTTCTTCAAGTATTTCTTATGTTTTATGCTCTCTTTTATCTCTGGTATTTTTATTATGCGTATGTTACATCTTTTGTAGTTGTCCCACAGTTCTTGGACATTATAGGCTTTTTCTCCCCAATCTTTTATCTCTTTACCTTTTAGTTTTTGAAGTTTTGATTGTAATAACCTCAAGCTAAGTGAGTCTTTCCTCAGCTGTGTCCAATCACAAATAAGCCCGTCAATGACATTCTTTATTTCTGATACATGGCTTTTAATCTGTAATATTTCTTGCTAATCCTTGCATAGAATTTCAATCTCTCTGGTTATATTGCCCATCTATTCTTGCATGTTGTGTATGTTTTGCATTAGAGTCCTTATCATATCAATCATACATGTTTTAAATTTCTCGTCTGATAATTCCAACATCCCTACCACACCTGACTTGGGTTCTGATGCTTGCTTTATCTCTTCAAACTATATTTTTTTTGGCGACAAAACAATTCACTTGTATTTTTAACTCTCAGACTTTTCCACAATGAGCCTCCAGCAATTCATAAATCATAATTCAGATATTTTTATTCCATTACTGATTTCCTGGAAATTTTTTTCCCTTGGGTTTCTGATACAGAAAATGTGATTCTCTATATTCACCATCCATCTCAATGTTTACAGCAGTGATTTGCCATTACCTCAGTTCTCTACTTATCTAAGAAGAGTTTAACATTGATTTTTCAGTTTATTTAGGTTTTTACTTATTCCAACTGAGTGATGACTTCCAAGTTCCTTACATGCAGGACTGAAAACTGGAAGTCTTGTGAAAGTTTTCCATGTTACTTATTTAATCTCTTTACCTGTTTTAGGTCTACTAAAATACTTTATTTCAGACGAATTTGGTGGCTAAATCTTGTAATCTCATCTCTTTGGGAGGCTGAGATGGGCAGATTGCTGGAGCCCAGGGGACTGAGACCAGCCTGGGCAACATGGCAAAAGCCTGTCTCTACAAAAAATACAAAAAATAGCAGGGTGTAGTAGTATACACCTGTAGTTCCAGCTGCTTTTGGGGGCTGGAGGTTCCCTTGAGCCCAGAAAGTAAAGGCTGCCGCGAGCTACTGTTGTGCCACTGCACTCCATCCTGGGCAACAAAGTGAAACCCTGTCTTAAAAAATAATTGCTTTTTGAGTCTGTTTGGGTAATACGTGTCTTTCTGGCAATTTGTCAATTTTATTTACAGATATAATCTAATTTCATAATCACTTGTTCACAATATTCTCTTCTAATTCTTTTTATTTCTGTAAAGTCAATAGTAATGTCACCTCTTTCATTCTCCATTTTAGTAATTGGGATCATCTCTATTAATTCTTTTCCTTGTTTTGTCTAGCTAAAATGTGTTAACTTTGTTGATCTTTTTGAAGAACAAATGTGGTTTCATTGATTTCTTTTATTGTTTTATAATTCTATATTTTTTCCTAATCTTTATTATTTCTGCCTTCTGGTCATTTTGGGTTTAGTATGCTCTTTTTTTCTGGTGCCTAAGGTACTTGTTAGAGCATTGACAATTTTTGCTATAAATTTTCCTCTAAGCACTTCTTAGCTTCATCCCCAAAATTTTTGATATGTTATTTTTGGTTTTAAAATCTGCAAGATTATTCTAATTTCCCTTGCAGTGTCTTAGAACCACTGGTTACATGAGTGTGTGATGTTTGATATATATATATCTTTACAACTTTTCCAAAATTCTTCCTGTTTTTCAATTTGTTGTTAGAAATTATTTCAATCATTTAAAAATATTAAAGCTTGTCACATAATTTAATGTATAGTCTGCTGGATATATGTTCTTCAGAAGACTATATATTCTAATATTGTTGAGTAGAGTGCACTTTAGATGTCTGTTAGGTCTAGTTGAGCTTATGATATTACTCAAGTCTTCTATTTCTTTGTAGTTTTTCTATCTGCCTACCCATATTATTCATTATTGAGAATGAGATATTGAAATTTCTATTATTAAATAATTTATATCTTGATTCAATCAGTCTGGTTTTACTTCATGTATTTTGGGGCATTATGTTTAGATGTATGCATATTTACATTAGAATTATTTAATCATTATGAAATATCTTTGTTTCTAGTAATATGTATATATTTTTAATTTTACTTTAAGTTCTAGGATGCATGTGCAGAACATGCAGGTTTGTTATATAGGTATATATGTGCCACAGTGGTTTGTGGCACCTATCAACTCATCATCTAGGTTTTAAGCTGTGTGTGCATTACGTATTTGTCCTAATGCTCTCCCTCCCCTTGCCCCCCACCTCCCGACAGGCCTTGGTATGTGTTGTTCCTCACCGTCTGTCCATGTCTTTTCGTTATTCATCTCCCACTTATGAATGAGAGCATGTGATGTTTGGTTTTCTGATCCTGTGTTTGTTTGCTGAGGATGATGGTTTCCAGCTTCATCCATGTCCCTGCAAAGGACATGAGCTCATTCTTTTTCATGGCTGCATAGTATTCCATGGTGTATGTGTAGTACATTTTCTTTATCTAGTCTATCATTGATGGGTATTTGGGTTGGTTTTATGTCTTTGCTATTGTAAATAGTGCTGCAATAAACATATGTGTGCATAGGTCTTTATAGTAGAATGATTTATATTTTGGGGGGTATAAACCCAGTAATGGGATTGCTAGGTTAAATGGTATTTCTGGTTCTAGGTCCTTGAGGAATTTCCACACTGTCTTCCGTAACAATTGAACTAACTTCATTCTCACCAACAGTGTAAAAGCATTCCTATTTCTCCACAGCCTTGCCAGCATCTGTTGTTTCTTGACTTTTTACTAATCGCCATTCTAACTGGCATGAGATGGTATCTCATTGTGGTTTTGATTTGCATTTCTCTAATGATCAATGATGATAAGCTTTTTTTCATGCTTATTGGCCACATAAATGTCTTTTTCTGAGAAGTGTCTGTTCATATCCTTTGCCCAATTTTGATGGTGTTGTTTTCTCCTTGTAAATTTAAGTTCCTTGTAGATTCTTAGACCTTTGTCAGATGGGTAGATTGAAAAAATTGTCTCCCATTCTGTAGATTGCCTGTTCACTCTAATGCTAGTTTCTTTTGCTGTGCAGAAACTCTTTAGTTTAATTAGAGCACCTGTCTAATTTGGCTTTTGTTGCAATTGCTTTTGTTGTTTTAGTCATAAAGTCTTTGTCCATGCCTGTGTGCTGAATGGTATTGCCTAGGTTTTCTTCTAAGGTTTTTATGGTTTGGAGGTTTACATTTAAGTATTTAACTATTTAATCCATCTTAACTTAATTTTTCTATAAGGTATAAGGAAGAGCTCCAGTTTAACTTTTCTGCATATGGCTAGCTGGTTTTCCCAGCATCATTTATTAAATAGGGAATATTTTCCCCATTGTTTGTTTTTGTCAGGTTTGTCAAAAGTCAAATGGTTATAGATGTGTGGTGTTATTTCTGAGATATCTGTTCTGTTCTATTGGTCTATATGATTGTTTTGGTAGCAGTACCATGCTGTTTTGGTTACTGTAGCCTTGTATTATACTTTGAAGTCAGGTAGCATGATGCCTTCTGCTTTATTATTTTCGCTTACAATTGTCTCCACTATATGGGCTCTTTTTGGTTCTTAATGAAATTTGAAGTAGTTTTCTCAAGAATGTCAATGGTATTTAGATTGGAATAGCATTGAATCTATAAATTACTTGGGCAGTATGGCCATTGTCATGATATTGATTCATCCTATTCATGAGCATGAACTGTTTTTCCATTTGTTTGTGTCCTCTCATATTTCCTTGAACAGTGATTTGTAGTTCTCTTTCAAGAGGACCTTTACATCCTTTGTAAGCTGTATTCCTAGGTATTTTATTCTCTTTGTAGCAATCATGAATGGAAGTTCAGTCATGATTTGGCTTGTGTTGTTTATTGTTGGTGTACCAGACTGCTTGTGATTTTTGCACATTAATTTTGTATCCTAAGACCTTGCTGAAGTTCTTTATCAGCTTAGGGAGTTTTGTGGCTGAGAGAATGGGGATTTCTAAATATAGAATAATGTCATCTGCAAACAGAGACAATTTGACTTGCTCACTTCCTATTTGAATATCTCTCATTTTTTTTCTTGACTGATTGCCTTGAGAAGAACTTCCAATATTATGTTGAATAGGAGTGTTGAGAGAGGGCATCCTGTCTTGTGCCCGTTTTCAAAGGGAGGGCATCCTGTCTTGTGCCCGTTTTCAAAGGGAATGCTTCCAGCTTTTGCCCATTCAATATGATATCGGCTATGAGTTTGTCATAAATAGCTTTTATTATTTTGAGATATGTTCCATCAATACCTAGATTATTTACTTGTTTATTTATTTTTTTTGAGATGGAGTCTCACTCTGTCACCCAGGCTGGAGTGCAGTGGTGCAATCTCAGTTCTCTGCAACCTCTGACTCCTGGGTTCAAGAGATTCTCCTGTCTCAGCCTCCCAAGTAGCTGGGATTACAGGCATGTGCCACCACATCCAGCTAATGTTTATATTTTTAGTAGAAATAGAGTTTCACCATGTTGGCCTGGCCGGTCTCAAATTCCTTACCTCAGGTGATTCACCCACCTCAGCTTCTCAATGTGCTAGGATTAGAGGTGTGAGCCAACGTGCCCAGCATATTGAGAGTTTTTACATAAAGGGATGTTGAATTTTATCAAAGGCCTTTCCTGCATCTATTTGATAATCACGTAGTTTTTCTTCATTGGTGTGTTTATGTGATGGATTATGTTTATTGACTTGTGTATGCTGAACTAGCCTTGGATCCCAGGGATGAAGCCGACTTCATTGTGGTAGATGAGCTTTTTGATGTCCTTCTGGATTTGGTTGCCAATATTTTATTGAAGATTGTCACATCAATGTTCATCACGGCAATTGGCCTGAAACTTTCTTTTTTGTTGTGTCTTTGCCAGGTTTTAGTATCAGGATGATGCTGGCCTCATAAAACGAGTTAGGGAGGAGTTCCTCCTTTTTAATTGTTGGAAATTGTTTCAGAAGGAATGGTACCACCTCCTCTTTGTACTTCTAGTACAATTCAGCTGTAAATCTATCTGGTCCTGGGCTTTATTTGGTTGGTAGGCTATTAATTACTGCCTCAATTTCAGAACTTGTTATTGATCTATTCAGGGATTTGACTTCCTCCTCGTTTAATCTTGGGAGGGTGTATGTGTCCATGAATTTACACATTTCTTCCAGATTTTCTAGTTTATTTGTGCAGTGGTGTTTATAGTATTCTCTGATTGTAGTTTGTATTTCTGTGGGGTCAGTGGTAATATCCCCTTTATCATTTTTATTGTGTCTATTTTACTCTCTCTTCTTTATGAGCCTAGCTAGCAGTTTGTTTGTTTGTTTTTCCCAAAAATCCAGCTCCTAAATTCATTGATTTTTGAAGGCTTTTTTGTGTCTCTATCTCCTTCAGATCTACTCTGACCTTAGGTATTTCGTGTTTTCTGCTAACTTTTGAATTAGTTTGATCTTGCTTCTCTAGTTCTTTTAATTGTGATGTTAGGGTGTCAATTTGAGACTATTCCAGCTCTGTGATGTGGCACTTAGTGCTATAATTTTCCCTCTTAACACTGCTTTAGCTGTGCCCCAGAGATTCTGGCACATTGTCTCTTTGTTCTCATTAGTTTCAAAGGACTTCTTGATTTTTGGCTAATTTCTTTATTTACCCAGGAGTCATTCAGGAGCAGGTTGTTCAATTACCATGTAGTTGTCAGTTTTGAGTGAGTTTCTTAATCCTGAGTTCTAATTTGATTGCACTGTGGTCTGGGAGACTATTTGTTATGATTTCCATTCTCTTGTATTTGCTGAGGAGTGTTTTACTTCCAATTATGAGGTCAATTTTAGAATAAGTGCCATGTGGCACTGAGAAGAATGTATATTCTGTTCATTTGGGGTGGTGGGTTCTGTAATGTCTATTAGGCCCATTGATCCAGAGCTAGGTTCAAGTCCTGAATATCTTTGTTAATTTTCTGTTTTGTTAATCTGTCTGATATTGACAGTGGGGTGTTAAAGTCTCCCACTATTATTGTGTGGGAGTCTAAATCTCTTTGTAAATTCTAAGAATTTGTTTTATGAATCTGGGTGCTTCAGTATTGGGTGCCTATATATTTAGGATAGTTAGCTCTTCTCATTGCATTGATCCCTGTACCTGTAACAAAGAAGGGTATTATCTAATACCCTTCTTTGGATCTTTGTTGGTTTAAAGTCTTCTTTGTCAGAGACTAGGACTGCAACCCCTGTTTCTTTTTTGCTTCCATTTGCTTGGTAAATATTTCTCCATTTCTTTATTTTGAGCCAATATGTTTCTTTGCATGTTACATGGGTTTCTTCACAGTGTCATTGGCCTTTATATTTTGGTATATTTTTGCAGTGGCTTGCACTGGTTTTTCATTTCCATATTTAGTGCTTTCTTCAGGAGCTTCTATAAGGTAGGTTTGGTGGTGACAAAATCCCTTAGCATTTGCTTGCCTGGAAAAGAATTTATTTCTGCTTTGCTTATAATGCTTAGTTTGGCTGGATATAAAATTCTGGATTGAAAATCCTTTGCTTTAAGAATGTTGAATATCAGCCCCCACTTTCTTCTGGCTTGTAGCGTTTCTGCAGAGAAATACACCGTTAGTCTGATGGGCTTCCCTTTGTAGGCCACCTGAGCTTTCTCTCTGGCTGCCCTTAACATTTTTTCATTTCGATCTTTGAGAATATGATGATTATGTGTCTTGAGATTGATCTTCTCATGGAGTATTTTAGTGGTGTTCTCCGTATTTCCTGAATTTGAATGTTGGCTTGTTTTGCTAGGCTGGCAAAGTTCTCCTGGATAATATCCTGAAGTATGTTTTCCAACTTGGTTTCATTCTCTCCATCTCTTTCAAGTACTCCAATCAATTGTAGGTTGAGTCTTTTCTCATGGTCCCAAATGTCTTGGAGGCTTTGTTTGTTCCTTTTCATTCTTTTTTCCTTAATCTTGTCTGCAAGCCTTATTTCAGTAAGGCGTTCTTCAAACTCTGATATTCTTTTTTCCACTTGATCAATTTGGCTATCGATACTTGTGTATGCACAAAGTTCTCATGCTGTGCTTTTCAGTTCCATCAGGTCATTTATGTTCCTCTCTAAACTGGTTATTCTAGCTAACAGTTCCTTTAACCTTTTATCAAGGTTCTTAGCTTCTCTGCACTGGGTTAGAACATGCTTCTTTAACTCAGAGGAGTTTGTTATTACCCACCTTCTGAAGCTTACTTTTGTCAATTCAGGTTTGCACCCTTGCTGGAGAAGTGTTATGATCATCTAGAGGAGAAGATGGATTCTGGCTTTTGGAATTTTCAGTATTTTTACAGTTTTTTTTCCTCATCTTTGTGGATTTATCTACCTTTGATCTTTGAAGCTGACAACTTTGGATGTGGTTTTTGTTGGTGGGTTATTTGTTGTTGTTATTATTCCTTTCTGTTTGTTAGTTTTTCTTCTAACAGGCCCCTTTTCTGTAGGTCTGCTGCAGTTTACTGGAGGCCCACTGCAGGCCATGTTCACCTGGGTATCACCAGTGGAGGCTGCAGAACAGCAAAGATTGTTGCCTGCCCCTTCCTCTGGAAGCTTCATCCCAGAAAGGCACCAGCCTGAGGCCAGCTGGAGCTCTCTTGTATGATATGTCTGCCAACCCCTGTTGGGAGGTCTCTCCCAGTCTGGAGGCACAGGGGTCAGTGACCCTCTTAAGGAAGCAGTCTGTCCATTAGCAGAACTGGTGTACTGTGCTTGGAGAATCCCCTTTGTCGGGATCAACTACTCTCTTCAGAGCTGACAGGCAGGAAGAATAAGTCTCCTGAAGCTGTGACCCCAGCTGCCCCTCCTCCTAGGTGCTCTGTCCCAGGGAGATGAGAGTTTTCTCTGTAAGCCTCTGACTGGAGCTGCTGGATTTCCTGCAGAGATGCCCTGTGCAGTGAGGAAGAATCTAGAGAAGCAGTCTGGCCACAGCCGCTTTGCTGCACTGCAAAGTCAAAACCTCCCAGTCCACTGTCAAGGGAAAACCGCCTACTAAAACTACAGGAATGGTGATTGCCCCTCCCCTACCAAACTCAGTCATCCCAAGTAGACTCCAGACTGCTGCACTGGCAGTGAGAATTTCAAGCCAGTGGTTCTTAACTTGCTGGGCTCCCTGGGAATGGGACCCGCTGAGCGAGACCACTTGGCTCCCTGGCTTCGGCCTCCTTTCCAGGGGAGTAGAAGGTTCTCCTTTCTTACTAGAGTTCCAGGTGCTGCTGGAGTATTAAAAAAAAACTCCTGCAGCTCAGTGCCTGTGCAAACAGCCACCCAGTTTTGTATTTCAAACCCAGAGCCCTGGTTCTGTAGGCTCACAAGGGAATCTCCTGATTTCAAAACTTCGTGGAAAAAGCATAGTACCTGGGTGGGGTAGCACAGTCCCTCACCACTTCCCTTGGCTCCATGCACTTCCAGGTGAAGTGAACACCCCACCATGTTTCTGCACTCTCTCTGTAGGTTCCACCTACTGCCTAACTAGTCCTAATGAGATGAACTAGGTACCTCAGTTGGAAATGCAGAAATCACCTGCCTTCTGTGTTGGTCTTGCTGGGAGCTGCAGAATTGAGCTGTTTCTTTCTATTCAGCCATTTTGGCCTCTCCCCACTTTTTATCCAATCTACCATTGATGGGCATTTAGGTTGATTCCATGTCTTTGCTATAGTGAATAGTGCTGCAATGAACATAAGTTGCATATGTCTTTATAACAGAATGATTTACATTCCTTTGAGTATATACCCAGTAATGGGATTGCTGGACCAAATGGTATTTGTCTTTAGGTCTTTAAGGAATCGCCACACTGTCTTCCACAATGATTGAAATAATTTATACTCCCACCAACAGTGTATAAGTGCTCCATTTTCTCCATAACCTCACCAGTATCCATTATTTTCTGACCTTTTAATAATAGCCATCTGACTGGTGTGAGGTGGTATCTCACTGTGGTTTTGATTTGTATTTCTCTAATGATCAGTGACGTTGAGCTGTTTTTCAAATGATTGTTGGGTGCCTGTATGTATTCTTTTGAAAAGTATCTGTTTATATTCTTTGCCCACTTTTTTATAGGGTTGTTTCTTTTTCTTATAAACTTGTTTAAGTTCCTTATAGATGCTGGATATTAGACCTTTGTTAGATGCATACTCTACAAACATTTTCTTCCATTCTGTAGTTATCCTGTTGATAGTTTCTTAGCAACAGGATATTATCCAGCATTTAAAAAGGAGGAAATTCTGTTATATGCTACATGAATGAACCTTGATGATATTATGCTTAATGAAGTAAGCCAGTCACAAAAAGACAAATGCTGCATGATTCCCTTATTCCAGTATCTAAAGTGGTCAAACTTTTAGAAACATAATGCAGATTGGTGGCTGCCAGGGGACTGGGAAGAGGCTAAATCGAAGTTTTTCCAATGGGTATAGTGTTTCAGTTTTGCTAGTTGAGGTTTTAGAGATCTGTTGCATAATAAGGTGCATATAGTTAACAGTATTTTACTCTATACCTAAATTTGTTAAGATGGTAAATTTTATATTTTTAAAATATTTTACCATAACTATTTTCAAAAAGTAAAAAGCAATAATCTATTGTCATACATAATACTAGTCAGTCATCAGTTGCATTTATTTGGGGAAAATGAAGAAAATACATATTAATCACTAATAATTGGATTATTGTCTCTAATTGAAAGAATGATCTCTTCATTTGTACCTGTATTCTGCAGTTAAAAAAAATGGAAAAATAAACAATATGAAACAATGAAAGAGGTAGAACTCCATAGAAAGTCAAATTAAAGATCATGCAGGTTAAAAATAGTAAATTAAGTATGTCATACCTTTTTGAGAAGTTAATAGAGTGAAATTTGAATTTTATAAGTTTGAAGAAATTTAAATACATTATTTTTTATTTCTCACTAATTTTCTCTTAGCAAAAAGGTTAGTGGCAGTTATTTAAAAATATGAGCATTTTTTCCACTGATGATTTGTCACTTAGTTTAGCTCAAAGTGGATATTTGAAGGATTTTAAAAATTAATTATTCATTGTTCCCTAAAATGATATGAAGATGCAGAAAGAATTGAAAAGGTAATCTAAACCATGAATGTGCAAAGAAATCACTAGATTTAAATTAATAGCACACTTAGTTATTAAATGGCATATATAAATTTTAATAGGATACAAACTCATTAAAATTCTTTAAGACTTGAGTAACATTCAATTGATAGACTTCAATGTTTTATTTCATCAGGGCTAGGAAGATAGGATGAGGTAGGAAATATATGGCAAGTGCCACTGTTTTAATTGTTATTTCATTTAACTTCTTTTTTTGTCACTATTTAATCTGTTTATCATTGGTAGGTTTTTTGAGTTTTTCTATGACTAGCATTAGAAATTAACATGTAAGAGTGTATACTATTTCTCTGGAATAACTAAACTAAAATTTCTTTGACATTGAAGTATTTTGAAGTTAATTTTTACACTTAGTGAAAAAAGACTATCATACCTTTATTTTTTCAAACTGTTGAATATACTTAATTGAATATACTATGTAATACTAGTACACTTTTAAAGTTTTTTGACATTAAGAAATCTAATGATCATTTTAAAAAGTATATTCTTGAAGTAAAGTAGATTCAGGCTCTGTGAAATATTTGTTTTTGTGTGGGTTTTTTTTTTTTTTTAACAATCATTGATTAGTGCCTGCTGCAGAGTGCAAAATAACATTTATAGGACTATATAAAAGGAGTAAGAGCTGGGCACAGTGGCTTACTCCTGCAATCCCAACACTTTGGGAGTCCAAGGCAGGCAGATCACAAGGTGAGGTGTTTGAGACCAGCCTGACTAGCACGGTGAAACCCTGTCTCTACTAAAAATACAAAAATTATCTGGGCATGATGGTGCATGCCTGCAATCCCAGCTACTCAGGAGCTGAAGCAGGAGAATCACTTGAACCCAGGAGGTAGAGGTTTCAGTAAGCCGAGATTGCACCACTGCACTCCAGCCTGGGAAGACAGAGCAAGACTCCATTAAAAAAAGAAGGAGTAAACAGTGAGGGAATTCCAGTAAAAGGAAAGATGGAGAAAGAAGTTAAAAGACAATTATATTGTCTCAACTTTCATTGTATTAATATTTTGTGTTCTTTTAAAAATATTTATGTCACTAGTAAATGTGACTTGGTCTTCTCTTTTTAATGAGAGAATTGAATGAGAAAATCTACTTGCCACCCATGAAATCATATTTTCTCTAAAGTAAACCTGCCTTAGTTATTTTCTGTGGCGTTGACAGGAGGCTGGTTATATATAGAGGTCAGCTCCCTGTCTCCCACTTCATCCTCTTTCTGTTATCATTGCTTTCCTTTCCTCTCCCTCTGTCCCAACTTCCTTTACCCAAGGGAATTGGAGCTCATATTTTGATACCATTTTCTCTTTCTGGAAAGAATGGCTAATAGTTGAAGAATTCTAAATCTTGAGTATTAATATAAATGTGATAATGATGATATTAAATATTTCAGGGAAATATGATCAAATTCATGGTAATTATAATTGTTAGACTACTAACAAGGTAAGAAAGGAAAACCATAAAAACTTGATTACATTACTACTAAAACATCTGAGAATTTATATCATTTGTTCAGTATTTTAGTTAACTGTACATTTAAAAGCTATGATAATTCTATATACATAATTGTCAATTTTCAGAATTTTTGGCTCTCATGTCCATTATCCATTATTACTATTTTTAGTGTAGAAGTACCATTGTTGGTATCATTATTATCCATTGTCATTAACATCCATCTCCAACCCCATATCAGTCTCTGTCATTGTGTACTTCCTTAGGAGAGCTCATCTAAGTACTACAGTGACTCTTGGATCATTTATCACAGTTTTTAGTGCTAGCATCTCTCATTCCTTCTCTTCCTTTTTTCCTTTTTAATATCAACCTCTGTTGATGGTAGGTTCCTGACTGAATGACTAGACTTTGCACCTATTACCTCTTGTTCTTGATTGTCAAACAGACTTTTTGATCTGCTGCTTTAACTTAGCCTTGTTTTTGATACATGCCTTGATTCTAATTTCCTTACCTACTTATGATTCAAAGCATTATTTATTTTTTTCAGAAATTAAATGCTCCCTTATTTCTCAAGGATTTTCCAGTTCTTCTTGTCTCAAAAGCTTAATTGGCAGTCATTGCTGATAAAATGCACTGTATTAAGTGCCTACTGTGTTCATTAGTGAGATAAGTGAGAGATATGTAAAAATGAAAAGTCTACAGTATTCTGCTGCCACCCTCTGCATGATAAACTCATTGATTCCAGGGAGCTCTGTGTTTGGTAACAGATTTCATCATTTCAATAGTTGCCAAGTGTCTTATACTTCTACCTACCAACAAACCAGTTTTTCTTTACTATATGCTAGCAATAATTGTATTCAGTGTCAATCACTTTATCCTGAATCACTAAATACTTGGTATTGTTATTACTATAATTATTGCTATTATTGCTATCGTATGTCATTCTGAATGCGGAGGGGAATTCTGAAGAAGGAATATTTTGAAAAGAATAGTACTGACACTTTCACTAAAGGGAAGTGAATTATGCTAAATGTGAGTCAGAAATTGAGTCACACAAAAGGGAACAAATTGTGTGTACCTTGTTAGAAAAATTGCTGGTAATTATAGTATCATTCCTTTTTCTGGATGCCTCAGAATCATAAGATCCATAAGATGAACTTGGTAGAAATCCTTGGATATATTGTCCTTTCCTTGTTAATATCATTGTACATATGGAGACCAGCTTAAATCGAATAGATCAGAGTAAATGGCAACGGTAAATGGCAATGAGTCACATACAAAACCTGACCATACACCTTTAAATTTCCACTCAAGCTCTGAGTCCACTCAGAGCCACAATACCTGAAGAGAACTGACTACATCTGAGGTTGTAATATTTTGCTATTTGACAAGGTACACACTCTCCAGGAACACAATTTTCAATTAAGACCTTTATACCTGATAATATGAAAATGATAGCAAGAGTAAGAGTGAGAGAATGTGAGAGAGAGAGGGGAAAAAAAAGCATATTAACTTCTAGGTGTTTTTAGGAACATTTTATGGCTCACCCAGTACTAATTATAATATGATTTTGAATGTGTTAAGTTAACATTTCATGAAGTCCTTTTCATATGCCAGCGTTAGCAGGTCTTATTTTTGCTTCCTGCATATTTTCAGGCACTGAGATAAGTAGTTCATATTGCTTCTTTTCCTTTTATAACTTTTTAAATATGTGTGCACTCAAACATTATTTCTTAACTGGATCCGTATCTCTCCCCTTCACTCTTTAAGCTCAGATATTTTAATTGTACCATTTCCAATATATTTAAAATACAAATAGCATATGAAATGTGTCAGTATTCACATTGAATTTATAAATAAGTCTGGTCACAGTCAAATAATTTCACACATTGCCCAGCATAAACGTCAATTTAAAATATGAGGCTCATAAATAAAATGAAAACTGTTACCCAGCATATCTAAAAACAGTGATTATGTCAGAGTTAATCTTTGCACCAGCTCATGGTCTTCCTACACACTGCTTTGAATGTGAACCCCTAAATACCAAGGGTACTGCATAATAAATCTTACTATGCTATCTCATTTGCAAATTTAAATTGGGAAAGCCTCATCATGTACCTGAATGGAATTTAACCTCATAGAAAACAAGATAATTGCATATTTGTAAAGGATGTCAAAATAACATGAGATGGTGCATTTTTATTGACAAATAAGCCTGTTTTTAAAAAGTCTTCTACAGAGCCTGACAAATATTACAGAAGCATAACCACAGCTTACTGCCTCTTCAAAGATTGAGAAGCAGTTCTGGTAGGTCACAACTTTGAACCAAACCATTTTGAAACTTGGCCATTCAATGCACAAAGTGTAGAAAATATAAGTAGAAAACAAGGCTATTCCAATGAATGTTTAGTGTACAAAGGGATCTGTAGATTACGTATTTCTAAGAAGAAAACGCTGTTTTAGATTCTCTCTTTTATTGCCATCACGAGGTTGGCATTACCTATGCAGGAACAGGTAGAAAAATTTTTAATATACTGATGAAAATTTGCTTATGTGCCAACTCTTAGGGCACCATATAATAATTGTCTATATTATTTTTTATCAAAAAATTTTTTTTTTTGATATTTTTTATTTCTATGAGAGCTTGATTTTATAAATTACACTAGTAGTGAATTTTCCCCCTGCAGTTTCTCCAGGGCTCTCGCAGAAGGGCTATATTTTAAAATTATTTGGAAGTCTATCAGTGTTTCTCTTTATACTTTGTAAATGAATTCTAGCTTGACTAGTTGCAACAATTTTTTGGGCATGCAGATTACCAAAGCCATTAGCTGCGGAAATAATATTTTGTTGTTTTGGGTGGTGGTAGCATTTCTTCTTTATTATTTAGATACTTACATAACAATTATTTGCTTAAATTGTAGAATTTCACTAGAACTTTTGTCTTAAAAGTCATAAATTACAATTTTTCATAGAATTTTATAATCTTTTTCCAAAATATCACACTCTGACTCTCTAAGTTCTGATTATTTTGATTACTCAATATCCTCATCTGTAAAATGATGATGTAGCACTTACCTGACAGGTTTGTTAGAATTAAATGAGCTAATATACGTAAGACACTTAGGATGGTAATTTAAATGTTTATTACTTTTTGTTATTATAGTTGCTTCTATTTCTTGCCACTTTAGCAGTTTACTATAAATGCATGGTGAATTTTAACATTCTTTCATATGTGTTTGTAATCTGTTGTCATTTATTGGATTTCCGTGAGCTAGATACTAGGTATTTTGCATAAATTTTTAGTGGTATTTTCTCAATGACCATGTCAAGTAGCTTTTAATTTTCATTTTACTGAGAAAGGAAATTTTGAGGCTTGAAGACATCAAATTTGCCTGTGGTCAAAGGTTAGTAAGGGGCAGAGTTACAACTCAAAGTAAGGTACAGCTGACCTCATAGGCTGGGTTCTAGATTCTCAATTTGTTTTTTACCATCGTGCTATTCTTCTGTAGTAAATGTATACACATACCTATATATATATATACACACACACACACACACACATATACACACATATACATATGTATGTATACATACCAGGTAGACATATATGAATAGACTCATCAGTTAACACAAGAGCTAAAGAAATACATATATATATCTACCTTGTATGTATGCATATATACATGTGTATATACAGATACATATATACACAAACATACAAGGAAAAATGTTAAGGTACATATACATATATGTACATATATGTATATACACATGCATATATATTTACCTTGTATGTACATATATATGTATTGGGTGTATGTGTGTGTATATATGTATATATATTGACTACAGAAGAATAGCATGATTGAAAAATGCAAGCTTAGAATCCAGAACCCAGCCTATGAGGTCAGCAGTACCTTGATTTGAGTTGTTAACTTTGACCCTTACTAACCATTTGACCACAGGCAAGTTATTTGATGTCTTTAAGCTTCAAAAATTATGCACATACACAAATTAGACTCAAGGATATACACCTTGAGTTTATTTTCTGTTTCACTGACCTAGATTTCTTCAGGACTGGCTTTACTGTACAACATTTTACTGATGATCATATCATTTTTGTTCCATGTTGTTGTTTGTTCTTTCCAGAGAGTGAATGGTAGCTACTTTCTAAATCTTGCTTTTCACCATTGTTACTAAAAATATGTCATTAATTTTCTGCTGTCTTTGAATTTCTATATTGCTAAATGTGTTCATCCATAGTGCTATATTTTGTTTCTCCTGCTCACTCAAGTTTCCTTGAAGATGGTCTCTATGCAACATAGTTCTATAATTCAGTCTTTGGTGATCCTCCATGACAGCATGAGCCCTCAGTGCTAATGCTGGGTGAGAAGACTAAACCTACTTGACATATTTTAGAAGTACAAGTTCAGGCTGATTCTGTAATTAGTGAGGAAGGTTGAAGATAGGAGCAGTGTCACAGTGATCCAACCTCCAACTATTGACCAAAGCTCAAATCCAGTCAGCCAGGCAGTCATCATCAATAGCATTTGGTCTGGATTTGGTGTTAAGGAGTATGAGGGGATCCAGGGCATTTAGTTCCTTGGATTTTCAAAGCATTGATTTTCAACAAATTCTTCTTCTAAGCACTGAGATTAGACCAAAATGTTCTTCTAGAAGGGCTGTGGCCATACAGAATGTGCAGATACTACTTGATTGAAACTATACTATCAATTTCAAAAATGGTAGGGATTCTTAAAGCAATAATTTGCAAATTTAGAACTTGGAACCCTGACCTCAAACTTATCTGATGTGGTGCTTGTACTAAATCAAAATTTCTTAAGCTTAAGCTAAAAAACCTTCTGAACTTGCCCCCGTGACTCTATTGCACAGTGGAATCTGAGAAAAATACTCTCCTTCAAGAACATGGAATACACTAAATTATTGTTTCTCTGGAGATAGATATTTTTTCAAAGGTTTATAAAGTTGACAAAAAACCCAGAAATTCTATTTTCCAAGAAATCTCAACAAAAAAATATTTTATAGTAAGATAAAATAAGAACATCATGTTCAATACCTAATGGAGGATCTTATCATGTGCCAGCAATAATCCTTTGTAGAAATAAAGTGAACTCTATGACCTCACTCACAGGAATTTGCTTCTCTCAGTGTTTCCTTTGGTAAGCCAAGTTGACAAGAGAAAATGGAGAGCTGAAAGAGTAGTTAACCTTTTTGCCATATTCATTTATCATCCAAACAATAAAAAGCAATTAAGATCTTCTGAAGTTTAAAAAAACTGACCTATCAGAATCTTAAGAGCATCTTCAAGAAGGTATCCTTTTATGTGGAAATGTAATTATATTGCCTCTGATAACATTCTATAAAAGTATCTTTCTCAGAGAAGTAATTTGAATATAAAACTCTATTATAGAATGTTTTCCACATTTTGAAAGATGTGTATATATTTCTGTAGTTATCGTATTAACTAATCTCGCTGGAACTGAAAGGACTGGTTTTAATGCTCATGATTCTAGGAAATATATATATATGTGTATGTGTACACACACATTATGTAATGACATTAGAAAATAATTTATAATGTTTATAGAACAATATTATATAGAAAAATGAAACAAAATTAACATCCTGTTTCTGAATTTATGTTGCAATTAATGAACAAAAATGTAACCAATCTGGTAATGATTAAAACATTTATGAGTTTTATATGATTTTTTAATATGCATTCAAACTTGGCTGCCCGATAAAAGATAGAATAGCGTATTAGGAAGAGCAGTTTGCTAGTAGTCAGACAACATGAGCCCTTGTCTCACTCTATCACTCAAGCAAAACCCCTGAGGCAAATTACTTTGTGTTCTAGTGTTAAATTAAGAAAATTATAATTATAATTTCTAGGGCTCAGATCAGTTTTAAGCTGAATACTCTATCATTCTAACTCTGATTTCCAACGGTGAGAGGCAAGGTAACTTTTACTTAGTGAGGAAATGCACACTGTATAACAACAAAGCTATGTATATTAAATGTGCAAGGAAACTAATTACAGATATCGTATTCCATTAAGATTATTCACAGACTTTTAAAAGCACTTTGGATGGTTCTTTTTAACTACCGTATATTTACAGATTTGACTAATGTCTTAAATCAAAAAACCAAAAAAGTAAGACTTTTCTTGTTGTGTTTGATATAGGTTATGATTTTGGGCATTTATTGTTATACAATACAGAGGTGGCTTCATTGGTTTTCTTTTGGTAGTATTCTCCTCAAACTGAACTATTAAAAATTTCAAACATTCACAAAGTAAAAGAATTTAATAATAAACTTCCACATACCTACTACCTAAATGCTACAATTAATTTTTACAATATTTGTTAGATAGTTCTCTATTAATTCATTTTTCCATACGGCTCTGTCAATCTATCTTATAGTTTTGATGAATATGTTAAACTAAGATGTAGAAATCAACATATTTTCTCCTTAAACAATTCAGTATTCAAATTATCAACTAGAGTTCCATATTTGTTTACAGTTCTACTTTTTTGAGAGAAAATTTCCAAACAAGGAAACAAATAAATTTAACTTTTAGTATTTAATGAACTTTACATACGTATACACCTGTGTGAGCCAAGCCACCAGCAAGAAATATAACATTCCTATCACTCCCTCATGCCCTTTCCCAATCTTTCCCTCTAAACTAACACCTGAAGCAAATGCTATTCAAAATTTTTAAACCATAGATGAGTTTTATCTGTTCTAGTATTTCATAGAAATGAAATCATAAGATATAAACTTTGGTATAAGGCATCTTTCACTGAACATAATGCTTTTGAATTTTTTCCATCTGCTTCTGTGTATCAATGTTTTATATCTTTTTATTGCTGGATCATATCCCATTATATAGATTAACACAGTGGGCTTATCTATCCTATTCTTGCTGTACACCTGGAATATTTCCAGATTAGGTTATTACAAATAAGCCTCCTATGGTCATTTTTGACAAGTTGTTTTATGGACATATGATTTTATTTTTCTAAATTCAATCCTACAAAGTGAAATTTGTGAGTCATAGAGTGTGTGTTTAGATTTAAAATAAATTTCCTGAACTTTTCCCAAAGCATAAGTACTATTTTACCTTCCCAGTGACAATGTATTAGAGTTACGAATACTCCAGATACTCACCTACATTTGTTTCTGTCAGTCTTTATAATTTTAGACTTTCCAGTGGGTATGTTTGTTATTCTAGTTTTTATTCACATTTCCCTCATGAACAATAATTTTCATGTGAATATGGTTTTATGTGATTATTTTCCATTAATATATCTATCTTATTTTGGAAAATGCCTCTTCATATCCTTCCCTTTTTGTATTATATTTATTATCTTTTATTAGTTTCCTATGCTCTGAAGAAGTTTGATTGTTTTGCCAATATTGTGTCCCAGTCTGGCTTATGCATTTGCACTGTTTATTTAGCAGTTTTTTTTTAAGATTGCTTAGGATTTGTGTATTTATCTATTTTATTAGTGTTAATAGATATGTAATAATGGGGCATATTTATGTGACAAGAGTCTGATATTTTGATATCTGTATACAATGTGTAATTAATCAAATTGGGGTACTTACCATATCAATCACTATAATATTCATCATTTCTTTGTGTTGGTAACATTCAAAATTATCTCTTCTACTTTTTGAAAATATAGAATAAATGTTATCTATAGTCGTCACCGTACAGTGCTTTAGAGCATAGAAACTTCTCCTTCTGCCCAGCTGTAATTTGTATTTGTTAACCAAGTTTTCCCTATCCCCTCTTTCCCTCATCGTTTCCAGCCTCCAGTTATCAGTATTCTGCTCTTTACTTCTGTAAGTTCTACTGATTTAGCGTCCATGTATCTGTGAGAACATGTGGTATTTATCTTTCTGTGCCTAGATTATTTCACTTAACCTAATGTCTTCCAGGCTAATTCATATTGCCACAAATGCCAGGATTTTATTCTTTATGGTTAAATAGTATTTCATTATTTATGTATACCACATTTTCTTTATCCATTCGTTGATGGAAACTTGTTTCCATATATTGATTATTATTAATAGTGCCAAATACATATGGGAGTGCAGCTATCTCTTGACATACTGCTTTTGTTCTGTTTGAATATATATCTCATAATGGCATTGCTGGATCATTTGATAGTATCATTTTTACATTTTAGAGAAAGCTGCATACTGGATTTTATCATAAGTACTAATTTATACTCTCAGCAACAGTTTATGAGTTCCCTTTTGTCCACATGTTCATTAACATTTGTTGTATTTTGTCTTTCTGACAGTAGCCCTTCTAACTAGAGTGACATGATATCTCATTGCGGTTTTTATTTACATATCCCTATCAGGGAGGATTTTAAAAAATATATTTCTTGGCCATTTATATGTCTTTTTTTAAGAAATATATATTCAGATCATTTACCAATTTTAAATAATATTTCTGGTTCTTTGCTGCTGAGTTTTTTCTATATTCTGGATAATAATATCTTGTCAAATGCATAATTTGCAAATATTTTCTATTATTCTGAAGATTGTCACTTCACTTTGTTGATTGTTTCTATTGCTGTGCAGAAGCTTTTTCATTTGATGTAATCTCACTTGTCTAATTTTGGTTTTGCTTCCTGTCCTTTTGTGGTCTTATACACAAAATCTTTTATAAGACCAACGTCTTCACGTGTTTCTCAAATGTTTTCTTCTAGTGTTTTTCCCATAGTTTCAGGTTTTATGTTTAAGTATTTAATCCATTTTGAGTTTTTTTAAATATATGATGAGATATAGGGGTCTAGATTCACTATGCTGCATGTGGATTTTCATTTTTCTCAGCACAATTTATTGAAGAGATTGTCTTTTGCCCAATGCATGTTCTTGACACCTTTATTCAAAAATATTTGCTGTAAATAAATATGTAGATTTTTTTCTGGGTTCTGTCTTCAGTCCAGTGGTCTGTATGTCTGTGCCTGTTTTTTGTTTTTTGTTTTTTGTTTTTTTTTGCCAACACCATGCTGTTTTGGTTATCATATTTTTGTAGTATATTTTTAGGTCAGCAAGTATACTTTCAGCTTTCTTCTTCTCTCTCACAATTCCTTTGCCTATTGGGGTCTTTTGTTCTTCCATATAAATTTTATGATTATTTTTTCTATTTCTGTGAATAATTTTATTTATTTTTATATAGATTGCCTTAACTGTGCACTACTTTGGGTAATAAGGTCATTTTAGCAAAATCAAGTCTTCCAATCCATGAACACAGATGGACTTATTTTTTGTGTTTGTGTCCTATTCAGTTTTTTTCATCATAGATTTATAATTTTTATTGTAAAGATAATTTCACCTTCTTACATTTTCTTCCTAGGTGTTTTATATTTTGTGGCTGTTGTAAGTGAATTTCCTCTTGATTTTTTTTCTAGTAGTTCATTATTGGTATATAGAAATGCTACTGTTTTTTTTACTAGGATAGGTTATATAAGCTATTTGTCTAAAGAGTAGCTTTGCTGGCTTTAGTATTCTTGGCTGACAGTTATCTTTTCTTCTTTAAGCACTATGAATATATGATCCTTTTCTCTCCTGGCCTGTAAAATTTCTGCTGAGAAATCTGCTGTTAATTAATTTAATAGAGTTTCTCTTCTATGTGATTGGATACTCTCTTATGGTGTTTTTAATATTATCACTTTGTCTTTGACTTTTAACAGTTTTACTATAATTGGCCTCAGAATGGAATCTATTTGGTAACATTTGAACTTCCTGGATCTGGATGTCCATGTATCTTCAAGACTTAACATGTTTTCAGCTATTATTTGATCAAATAGCTTTTCTATGTCTTGTCTTATCTCTTCATCTGAAAAATCTCATAATGCAAATATCTGTTTGCTTAATGGTGAACAATAAATTCCATGGGCTTATTATTTTTAAAATTTCACTTTTACTGAACTATTTTTAAAAGTCTGTCTTTAAGTTCAGAAATTCTTTCTTTTGCTTGAGTTTGTTTGTTGTTGAAACTTTTAATTGATGTCTTGAGCTGCAAGATTGTTCACAAATTATTTTTTATGACAGCTATCTCTTTGTTGAATTTCACATTCTGATCATGAATTGTTTGCCTGATGTTGTTAAATTATCTATTTGTATTCCCTTATATCTTGCTGAGTTTTCTCAGGATCATTACATTAACTTTCAGGCTTTTTATAGTTTTTCTTTCTTTGGGGATCAGCTACTGAAAAAAATATTTTCTTTTGGAGGTATATTTCCTTTAAAAATTGTGTGTGTGTGTGTGTGTACCTACATTGATATCTTCACATCAGGTGAAACAGTTACCTCTTCCAATTTTATGGAGTAGCTTTTCTAGAAAAATACTTTTTTTTGTAGATGTGTCCTTTAGTATCATTTGGGTAGTGTGTTTGATTTTCATTCTGGGTGGGTACACTAGTGTGTTCTCCATGTGATTTCTTCAGCTTTGATCAATATCAGAGGTGTCTTAAGTGCCTCAGTGGCCTGTACTGTTGGTGCCTGTGGAAGCAGTGCCACAGCTTGTTGAGGGTGTAATCTGCTGGGTGGAATGGCTTTTGGGATTTGGAGAGGTACATGCCTGGCACACTGGTTTAGCCAGTTTTGGTGGTGGCACTGCCAGCTATAGTGGACACCAAAATAATGGGTTTTTGGTTTCTGAAGAGGGACATGCATTGTGTGGCAGCTAGGATGATGGAGAGTCACAGGTGGTCAGTTCTAGGACCCCAGGAAGCATGTGTGTCTGCTCCCTTAGTCATGGGAAGGCCTTCTGCTATGTTGGACCTTTTGTTTACTAGAGTATAAGACACTCTGTGGGCTCAGCTGCTGGGGTCATGGCTATATGTAGTCTTCTGTGTGGATGTAGTGGAATGATAGCAGGTACTAAAAGTTTTGGAGGTATAGGGGCTATTGAACCCCAAGGCATGATGTACTTATGTACTCCAGAAGTAGCTCTGTTCCCAACATGGTTTTCTCTCACAGCAGTTTTGGTCCCAGGGAGTGGTGTGGTAGTGGGGGCAGGATTCAGCATCTGTTCCTTCTCTGGAGCAATGCAACTGCATGAACTTCACACAGCTCCCTGTGCTAGATCAGAGCCTGTGATAATTGTGGGGCATGTCTGTAACTAGGATTGCATGTGTCTTCAGTGCTAATGGCAACTGTTAGGAATCTCCAGCTTACCTTTTCTCTCTAATGGGGACTCCCTGTGGGCTCCAAGCAGATCTTATCTGGCGTTTGGCTTCCTTCTCTATACGGTCATACCAAGTTGCTCATACAACACCTTGAACAATCTCTGTAATGCTTAAACCTAATTATTTTGTTCCCTAACCTACGAAGCATTAACTTTTTAACATTTTTTTCAAGATAATTTAAAATTTTTAGGTTGGTGAAGAAAATTCACCGTACTTGGAAGTCACTGGACTACTACAAATTATCACATTTTTGTCTGTTGGAAGAATAGAGTTTGGCTATATGAATAAAATAACAAAATGACATATTTACCTACAGAATCATTTGTAGAAATCATATGTACATCATATGATATAGAAGAAAATTTCTTTAGGGAAATGTGTTAGAAAAATGGTTCTGAAATATTTTGGTGTCAGAATACTTTTAGACTCTTAAAAGTTATTGAAAGCTTTTTTTTTTTTTTTTGGTCTAGGTGCAGTAGCTCATTCCTGTAGTCTCAGCACTTTGGGAGGCCAAGGTAGGTGGATCACTTGAGTCCAGGAGTTCGAGACAGTTCGAGACAAGCCTAGGCAACATGGGAGGCCACATCTCTACAAAAAATACAAACAGATTAGCCAGGCACAGTGGCACATTTCTATAGAGCCAACTACTTGGGAGGCTGAGGTGGGAGGATTTCTTGAGCCTGGGAGGTCGAGACTGCAGTGAGCTACAATCATGGCACTGCATTCAGCCCAGGTTGTAGAGCAACCTGGGCTCAAAAAAAGTTGTCTCAAAAAAAAAAAGAAAAAAAAAAGCTAAAACTCAGCTTTTGTTTTATCTATTAATGTTAGAAATGTCAACATATATGAATTTAAGTAATACAGTTGTTAATTCATTTAAAAATAAAAATTCTACATGAATAACCTTTTTTTGAAATTTAATTTTTCAAAAACACAAAGTAAAAGAGTAACACTATTTATATTTTGTATAAAGATCTAGAAAATGTTTAAGACAATGTCTAGATCTGTCACGTGTTTTTATATTTGGTCTGTTGTGATATATTATTTTGGTCAAATAATATCGCTGGAATCTGACCTCAATAGGTATACAGTTGAAAAAGACAGACAGATGTAGTCTAAGAACCTTTTTAGAAGTTAGAGAATATTCCTCTTTCAAACTGCATTAAAATTCATCTTTAGTAGTTCCTTAAAGGTTAGAGGCAATACAGACTCTAAAACAATATAGATTATAATGTTTTGTGATCTTAACATTTACGAGGGAGCAAGATTCTAGTAGATAAATAATGCCAGTATGATCATGAAAATAATTTTCACCTCATGAACACCCTAAAAGAACTTTGAGAACCACTACGTAGAAAATAATAAACGGATGCATCCTGTAATATCAATTTCAAAAATTTATTACGATAATGCATATAAAATGCTTGGCAAAGTGCTTGTTATAAATTTTCAGTAAATGCTAGCAATTTTTGCTATCAATGGATTGTTAACATGTGTTAGGAATCAAAAATCAGTAAATAATTGAAAATTAAGAATGCAAATTACATAATCTTATGTATATATTTTTGGAAAAGATCTTCAACTTATTTGCTAAGAACACTGAGCTTCAGGACACCTTTCTAGGTATTATTGTGCCCACAGCATCCTCTGAGCACGACTGAATTATAACAATAAAAAAGACACAGTGAGATAAAACCTGAGTAGAAACAAAACAAAGCAAAATACGTTTATGCAGTTATAAAAAGAAATTAAATTTTTAACAAAAAACTCAACTAAAATAATTGCGATGAAACCGAGTAGAACAGTGTTTGCTTTGTTTGAAAAAACAGGTTTCTATCTTTTCATTACCACATGCATTGAATAGTCCCATGTGATTGATTAACAAAATCATCTTGAAACACTGGCATGTGTTGGCCACAGATGAAAAATTAAATGGCATCTTTAAATTTCCATCCCTCATCTCATTTAAGACAGAATGTTTTTGCACTTGGACTCTAGTCCGTCTAATCAGGCAGCGCATTTCCTATCACATCTAACACCTGGCCAACTCCTGTGTGCCAACTGTGCCCAGTGCAATGATATATCTAGAAGTAATTATTTCTATCATCCACATAAGGGCAAAGGATATGAGATTCATCACATGCTTATTTTTAACATGGACTTCATTTTTCATTTTAAATGCATGTATAGGTTGTCCCATGTGGACTCCACCTGAGCCCATGAAAGAGAAATTTAAAAAAAAAAATGAAATTGGGATGAGAAGTAGCAGACAAGGAAAATACTCTTGCCAGTTACTCCATTCTTTTTTCCAAAGCAAGTATACACATAAACCGCTAATACTAACATTGAATGAGGTTGAAGGACAGTTATATTCATGCAGTAATGGTTTTCCACATTCTTATGCTTAAATGTGGCATTTTTCTCAGGAAAAAATGTCCTAAAAACAAGAAGCTATTCATGATACTGCTTATTATTAGATTTCATCTGATTTTAGGATGCGTGTGTAGGGGTGTGTGTGTGAATTATCTCTCTAACATATACATTATAGAAAGATAGGTAAATAAATTGATATATTTATGGAATTGATAAAACTGTACAAACTTAAATCCTCCACACTGATTTTACAATGTTCAAATGTCTTTCTTTTTGCTAAACCTTTTGTGTTACAGATATCGATTAAATCATCTCCGCTTCCAGGACCCTTGGGTATTTAAATTATGATGTCTATAGAGTCTTCTGGCATTCAGTCAATGCATGCAAGATAATACATTGTATCACATTTAGCAGATTAAGCTCTCAGAGGAAAGGATTAGTGAATAGTTACTGAGTACGTTTTAAAAGCAGATTTTCTCTTTAATATCTATGTCTATTCTTGGAATATAACCAGTTACATTCAAAATACAGATGCAAAAAGAAGGAAAGAATGTTCTAAATAAAGTGTACTATCTGATCGGCATTTTTGAAAGACTTAATTCTTCTCTGCTTTCACATTGGTTTTTATATTTTAATTGGAGTTTTGCATAATTTAAAAGTGAGATGGATAATCAATACAAATACCAATTCAGCACTAAATCCATACATCAGATCACTAAGGTTTTTCTCGGCAAAATGCAGCAGAAAGCTAGCTCAACGTCTCCAATTAAAGTAACCTATTAAAACAACAACTTTTTTTTTTTTTTTTTTAAGATGGAGTCTCTGTCACCATGCTGGAGTACAATAGCACTATCTCAGCTCACTGCAACCTCTGCCTTCTGGGTTCAAGCGTTTCTCCTGCCTTAGCCTCTCCAGTAGCTGAGATTACAGGTACCCACCACGATACCCAGCTAACATTTTTGTATTTTTAGTAGAGACGAGGGTTTGCTATGTTGGCCAGGCTGGTTTAAACTCCTGACCTTGTGATCTGTGCTCCTTGGCCACCCAGAGTGCTGGGTTTACAGGCGTGAGCCACTATGCCCGGCCTAAAACAGCTTTTAATAATATGTAAGAAAATATAAATATACAATATGTAAAGAAAATCAGGGGAATAAGTCTTATTTGAAATGATAAAGGAACCATTTTATGGCTTTTACACCTGAATTTAAAAAGTAATATAAAAATGAAAAAAATTACAATTTCACATAGTAATATTACATTTTAAGGACATGAACCAATCGAAATTCCAGTAAAGAAAACGCCAGTGTCTTATAGACTCCACCATATTCCATTTCTAACCTGGTATCCTCTGAATCTGTTAGCTTCAGAGCCACTCACTCAAAAATACTCTCATCTTGGTACCTATTTGAAGAGAGAAACTGGTCTCCTGTGTTTGGCAGACATGTAAGAGGGGCATTCCCCTCTTACATTTTGATATTAGTTTTTATCTTCTTTTACCATTAGAATTCTATATTCAGTGACGAGAAGGAATTTCATGGCAATAAATGTCACCAGCTGATTTCCTTCCTGCCTTCTCTCCTCCCCCTTCCTCTTTCTTTCTTTTCTTTTCTCTTTCCCTCCCTCCCTCTTGTGAGACAGTCTCGCTCTGTCAGTCACCCAGGCTGTAGTGCAGTGGTGCAATCTCTGCTCACTGCAACCTCTGCCTCTTGGATTCAAGTGATTCTCCTGTCTTAGCCTCCTAAGTAGCTGGGACTATAGGCACGGCCATCATGCTTGGCTAATGTTTGTATTTTTAGTACAGTCAGAGTTTCACCATGTTGGCCAGGTCTCAAACTCCTGTTCTCAAGTTAGTTAGTTGTCTGCTTGTCTTGGCCTCCCAAAATGCGGGGATTACAGGCATGAGCCACTGTGCCTGGCATGGCTGACTTTCATCTCAGAATTAACTCATGATATTTGTTAGACTGGCATCCAATTTGAAGTCTGTGTCCCTTCTTTTCACATAATATGTAAAACATATAGGTATAATGAAATTTAATTTTGCTGTTTATAAAATGAGGGCATGGAAGGAGAATATGCTTCCCAATATTCTAATATTGTTTGGCTTGGGTACAAAATACAAATTCAATGTAACAAAAAATATATAGTGCCTATAGAAATGGAGACCAATGAATCATTTGCAGAGTTAAGAATGGGATAGGGTGAGAAGAAAATGGGTGTGGTCGTGGATGGAACAGGAAGAATTCTCCTGATGTTGAAAGTACTGTGATCTTAACCAAGTGGTGGATATATTAACTGATGTATGTGATAAAATTGCATAGAACTAAGAAAACATATGCACAAATACAAATTGATACAAGTAAAACTGAAGAAATTTGAACAAGATCAGTGGATTGTATCAAAGTCAATATACTGGTGGTGATATTATCCTACAGTTTTGCAAGATACTATTATTGAAGGAAACTAGACAATAACCTATCTCTGCATTATTTATTATAACTGCATGTGTTCTTCCATTATCTAAAACTAAAAGGTTTTGTAAAAGCAAAAGGAACAAAGCTGGAGGCAGCACACTACCCAATTTCAAACTATATTACAAGGCTACAGTAACCAACACAGAATGGTACTGGCACAAAAACCGACACATAGACCAATGGAACGGAATAGAGAACTCAGAAATAAGACCGCACACCTACGACCATCTGATCTTGGACAAAAACAACAACAGAGAAAGGATTCCCTATTTAATAATGTTGCTAAGAGAACTGGCTAGCCATATGTAGAAAATTGAAACTGGACTTCTTCCTTAAACCATACACAAAATTTAACTCAAGATGGATTAAAGACTTAAATATAAAACCCAAAACTATAAAAACCCTAGAAGAAAATGTAGGTAATACATTTAGGATATAGGCATAGGCAAAGATTTCATGACAAAAACGCTAAAAGCAATTGCAACAAAAGCAAAAATTGACAAATGGGATTTAATTAAACTAAGGGGCTTCTGCACAGCAAAAGATATGATCATCAGAGTGAACAGACACCCTATAGAATGCAGTCTATCCATCTGAAAAAGGTCTAATATCCAGAATCTACAAGAAACTTAAATTTATGAGAAAAAAGCAACCACCACCATTACAAAGTGGCAAAGGATATGAACAAACACTTCTCAAAAGAAGACATACATGTGACCAATAATCAATCATACGAAAAAGAGCTCAGCATCAGTAATCATTAGAGAAATCTAAATCAAAACCACAATGAGATACCATCTCATGTCAATCAGAATGGCTACTGTTAAAAAGTCAAAAAACAAGATGCTGGTGAGGTTGTGGAGAAACAGTAACACCTTTATACTGTTGGTGGGAGTATAAATTAGTTCAACCATTGGAGAAGACAATGTAGCCATTTCTCAAAGACCTAGAGGCAGAAATATCATTTGACTCAGAAAGCCCTCTGCAGAGTATACACCCAAAGGAATATAAATCATTCTATTAAGATACATGCATGCGTGTGTTCATTACAGCACTATTTACAATGTAAAGTTATTGAATCAACCTAAATGACCATCAATGACAGACTGGATAAAGAAAAAGTGGTACATATACACTGTGTAATACAGTGAGGTCACAAAAAGGAACACGGGCATGTCCTTTGCAGGGACATGGATGGAGGTGGAAGCCATTATAGTCAGCAAACTCACACAGCAACAGAAAACCAAACATGTCAGGTTATCACTTATAAGTGGGAGCTGACTGATAAGAACACACAGTCACATGGAGGGGAAACAACACACATTGGGCACCTGTGGGGCGTTGGCAGGCTGGGGAGCATCAGTAAGAATAGCTAATGGATGCTGGGCTTAATACCTGGCTTATGAGATGATCTGTGCGGCGAACCACCATGGAGCACGTTTACCTATGTAGCCAACCTGCGCATCGTGCCGGTTGTACCCCTGAACTTAAAAGTTGAGAAATAAATAAAAATTTTAAATGATTAAAAAAATAGTAGCATTCTAATTTCTAGTCAAGGATATAATGACCTTAAAAGGCCTCACTTCCATCTTTGCAACAACATTAAAAGGTTAAACAAACTCAAAATCAGGAATTTCTTTAGGATTCTTTATACAAATGAAATCACAGAGCGAACTATTGTCCACCATCAAATTGGAGAGACAGACAGGAATTTACAGGGAACCATAGCTTATTGGGGTAAAGGTTGAGGAACAGAAACTATTGTTGGAATGAGCACACAGTTAAGAAAACTTAAACTTGTAATTGAATTGCTGGAGCATAAAGGTAGACGAGCTTGAGTGTTAAAACTGCAGGGAGACTCAGTCACAGGAAGGCCTCCACGCTTGTCTAAAGTTTCCTTCGAGGAGCTCTACCACGTTCTCACAATGAAAATCAGAAAAACAAAAAGCAAACACCTAGTAGTTCCAGCAGAAGAAAGGAAAAAGTGGCTATTTAAAAATATGTTTAGAATATTATGTTCTCCTTAATGAAACCTGCCCGCAAGGGAAACTACTTTACCAGAGCCTAAGTGGTGTTTTACCAGAGCCTAAGCAAACTGTATGAAGGGAAATATGCAACTCTAGCTCAGTCTTGTCTTCTACATGGCAAAAAGGAAATGCTCAGCTCCAAGTGAGGTGCTCTGCCTCACCTTAGTAGAAAAATAAAAGAAAGTAAGAGTGAGAAGCACTTGTGAAGGTCACAGCCCGAGGACACAGGCTCTCTAAAAATAGTCCTAATCATAATTTTACAGAATATTTTATTCTCCCCCACCACCTTACCATCACCTCAATGGAGCTCCTTCAAAATTTATTTGAAATAATATCCTATTATTATTTGAAATAATAGGATAATACAAATGAAGGAATTGAAAATGTCAAACATTATTTGAGTCTATTAAAAAAACTACTACAAAAGACAAAAATAAGAGCATCAGAGAAAATTAGCTTCTGACACCACATCTATAGCAAACAGTAAATACAAGCTAACTCATAACTAAATAAACATACATGCTCAGACTAAAAATATATATACCTAAGTTTCTTTTACTTGCTAGTTTATGGCCAGCTTTCAATGAATAATTACAAGGTATATATATTTTAAAGAACAATGTTTGAAGGGAAAAACTAAGCATTAGAACCAGATTCAGATACGGCAGTCATGTTGGAACTCTCAGAATGGGAATTTAAAACAGTTATGATTAACAGGCGAAGGACAACAGTGGAAAAAGTAGACACAGTCTAACAATATCCAAGAACATGGATACTAAAAGAATAGGTAAAACCCCAAGAAATAATCAAAAGGAAATGCTAGAAATAAGAGATACTGTACCAGAAATTTGAATAAATCATCAATAGACTGGCTATGACTAAGAAAAGAATCAGTGAGCTTGAGCAAATGTCAATGGAAAGTTTTATAAATGAAATGCAAAGAGAACTTTTCTCTCTTCGATGAAAAGGTTGAAACAAAATATTCCAAAACTGTGGGACAACCACAAAAGTTATAATATATGTATAACTGGAATACCAGAAGTAGAAGAAAGAGATAAAGAAATAGAGGAAATGTTTGAAGTTATAGGGCAGATAATTTTCTGAAATGAGTAACAGAACACCAAGTAGGATAAATACAGAAAGTCTACACTTAGGCACATCATATTCAAACTAAAGGAAATCAAAGATAAAAGTTGTAAAGAAGTCAGAAGAAATAAACAAGTTACCTGTAGAAAGCAAAGATAAATGCTCCATCCCATTTTTCAGAAAGCATACAAGCAAGAAGAGGATAGAATGAAATATTTATAGTGTTCAAAGAAAAAGAAAAAACTACAAACATAGGATTCTGTATCCAGTGAAATTATTCTTCAAAAGTGAAAAAGAAACAACGACAAAAAAAAACCTTCTCACAAAACAAACCAACTATGGGCATTTGTTGACAATAGACCTGCCTTGCAAGAAATGTTAGAGTTCTTCAGAGAAAAAAAAATTATATAGTTCAGAATCTCAGATCAATGTTAAGAAACAAAAAACATCAGAAAGAATAAGTGAAGGTATAATAGACTGTTTTCTTTTTTGTTTTTAATTGATCTAACAGATTACAGACTTTTGTCAAAATAATAACATCATATACTCTGATTTTGGCTATGAATATGTGAAGTGAAATGGCAGTAAGGACATAAGAGAAAAAAATTAGAGCTACTATATTATAAGGTGCTTTCATTACTCATGAAGTAGTACAGTGTTATTGGAAAATGGGTTTAAATAAGTTGTAAATGTATACTGCAATACTGCAAACGCTAGAGCAATCATTAAAAATTGTAAAAAAAAAAAAAGAAATGTAATAACTATGATAACAAAGGAGATAGAATTATAGGAAATGCTTGATTAAAACCAGAGAAAGCAGAAAAAAAGTGTAAAACACACAAGCAAACTTACGAAAAAGCCCCACAAAGTCAATGAATGGAAAACACTAACAACTATGGTATTATTAATTTAACTATACTAGTAACTTTAAATGTCAGTCATCTAAAAATACCAATTAAATGAGAGGTTATCAAAATGAGTCAAGAAACAAGAATCAATTACATGTTGTCTACAAGAAATCTACTTTAAATAAAAGAGACAGATAATAAAGTGCTTGGGAAAGATATACCACACTAACGCAAATAAAAAGAAATCTAGATTTCCTATATTAATTTCCGTAAAAGCAGACTTCAGAGTAAGAAAAATTATCAGAGAAAAATCGGGGCATATATAATGATTAAGAGCCAAATACTTCAATAAAATATAGCAATCCTTAATGTGCATGCTCCTAACATCAAAATATCAAAATATGCAAGGATAAACTGTAGAACTGCAAAGAAAATTTGACAACTTTTCTTTTATAATTGAAAAGTTTAACATCCCTCTATAACTGACAGATCTAGCAAGCATAAAAAAGTAACGATATAGTTGAACTAAATAGCACCATCAATCAACTGGACCTAATTAACCTTTATAAGATACTTTATCCAAAACCATACATATTACATATTCTTCTGAAGCTCACACAGAGCATTTACCAAATAGAACATATTTGGGGACATAAAACATATCAACACATCAAAAAGAATAGAAATCATACAAACTGTCTTTCAGACCACAGTGGAATTACACTGAAAATTATAGCCAGAAATGTAGCTGGAACACAAGAAAATACCTGAAGATTAAACATTTGAAATTTTTTTGTTCCATGTATAATTTATAAGATTAAATTTTAAAATATTTGAAAACAAATACATATACAACTCTCAAAATTTGTGTCATGCAGCAAAATTCGTGCTTAGAAAATAAGAAAAATCTAATACCAGTATCCTTTCACCTTAGGAAACTAGAAAAAGAGGTGTAAAGCAAGCAGAAGGAAATAAATAATAGAAGTTAGCGTAGAAAGCAACAAAAACAGAAAATCAGTAATGAAAATAAACGTGACCAAAAGCCAGGTTTAAAGAAGTATTTAAAAAAATATTGATAAACTAGACTAACCAAGAAAAATGATGCAAACTACCAGTATCAGGAATAAATAAGTCATCATCACTTTTAATTCCATGAATCTTCAAAGAGAAATAAAGGTATACTGTGAACAATTCTATTTTCTTTTTGCAAAAAAGACAATTTACCAAAACTCACACAAAAAAAGAGATAATCTGAATAGTCTTAAATCTCTTAAAACAGGAATTACAAATTAATAGCCTTCTAAAACCTTTCAAAGCAACAGGCCCAGAATGAGTTTATTGTTGAACTCTAAGAAACATTTAAAAGAAACCATACCAATTCTCTACAATCTCTTTCAAAAAACTAGAAGAGGGCGAATACTTCCTAACTCATTTCATGTGATCAACATTATCTTAATACTCAAACCTGAAGAAGACATTACAAGAAAGAAAATCTACAAAACATTATTGCTCATAAACATAGATGCAAACGTTCTCAATGTAATATTGACAAGTTGAATCCAACAATTTACAAAAATTATATACTATGACTAAGTGGGATTTATTCCATATATTCAAAGGAAGTTCACCATGCAAAAATCATATCATGTAATTTGTCATATCAACAGGCTAAAGAAGGAAAATTATATGAGCATACCAATAGATGCAGAACAAGCATTTGACAAATTCCAGCACTCATTTATGATTTTTAAAAACGCTCTATAAACTAGGAATAGAGGGGAAATTTATAAACTTCATGAAGAATATCTACAACACACCTACAACCAACATCATATGTAATAGTGAAAGACTAGATGCCTTCCTACTAAAATTAGGAACAAGGTAAAGATGTCCCCTCTCACCACTCGTCTTCATCATCACACTGGACATCCTAACACAGTAAGACAAGAAAATGTAATAAATGGAATACAGAGTAAAAGGAAGCAATAAAATTGTCTTTGTTTATAGATGAAAATCTCAGAGAATTTACAACAAAAAACTTTTGACACTGATAAGTAATTCTAGCAAATCAGCACAATATAAGGATAATTGACAGAAGTTAATCATTTATCTTAAATACTAGCAGTAAACAATTAGGATTAGGAATTAAAAACAAAATACCATTTAAATTTGCAATGGAAATATAAAATAAGTATAAATCTAAGAAAGAATTACATGTTCTACATAAGAAAAACTATAAAATTCTAATAATTTTTAAACAATCTAAGTGGAGAGATGTTCAATGCACATGAATAGGAAGTATCAATATTTTAATGATGTCAGTTCTTTCTCACTTTACAGATTTGACAAAATCCTAATCAAAATCCCAGTAGTTATTTCATGTGTTTCAGCCAATTACTTCTAAAGCTCATATAGCAAGGAAAAAGATTCATAATCGCCAACACAATATTGAAGGACAAGAATAAAGTAAGAAGATTGACATTATGTGACTTGAAGAGAGTACTGTAACCTGGAGGATACACTACTAACTAAAGAACAGATAAATAGAATAGAGAGCTCAGAATTAGTTTCACTCAAGTGTATTCAAGTGATTATTAACACTAGAGCAAAGGCAATTGGATGGAGAAAAGGCAATCTTTTCAACAAATGTGCTGAAACATCTGGAATTCCACATAAAAAAGGAATCTAGACATAGATTTTACACATTTTATAAAAATTTACTCAAAATGGATCATAGACCTAAATGTAAAGCACAAACTATAAAACTCATGTAGATTATATAGAAGACAATCTAGATGACTTTGGGCTTGTTGATGACTTTGGATTTAATGCCAAAAGCACAATCCATGAAGGAAAAAATTGATAACAGATTTCACAAAAATTAAAACCTTTTTATCTTTGCAATATATTGTTAAGATGATGTAAGCACAAGTTACAAATAGGGAGAAAATACTTGCAAAATGCATACCTGATAAAGGCCTGGTATCCCAAATTTACCAAAAAAACTAATAACAATAAGAAAACAACCGAATTAATAAATGAGCAAAAAATCTGAACAAATACTTCCTCAAGGAAGATATACAGATGGCAAGTACATACCTGAAAAAATATTCAGCATCGTATGTCATTAGGGGATTGTAAATTGAAACAACAGTGATATATCATTACACAGCTATTAGAAGGGCTAACATCCAAAACACTGACAACAGGAGCAACAAGAACTCTTATTCATTGCTGATGGAATGCAAAATGGTACAGTCACTTTGTGTGGGCGTTTGGCAATTTCTTACAAAGCTAAACATATTCTTACAATATTATTTAGAATTTACACTCATTGCTTTTTACCCAAATGAGTTGAAAAATCTATGTTCACATAAGAGCTACACAAGAATGTTTATGACAGCTTTATTCAGAATTCCCAAAACTTGTAACAAAAGTACCACACTAACCTAAGATGTTAATAATAGGGGAAACTGTAGAGGGGAATGAGGAGGATTTGTAAATTCTCTATACTTTTTAAAAAAAGTTTTTATTTTAAATTATGTGGGTACTTATGAGTATATATTTATGTTGTACATGTGATTTGTTAATACAGACATATAATGTGTAATAATCCCATAAGGTATTTATGATGTCCATTAAAGGGACATTTCAACTCTACTCTTTTAGTTGTTTTAAAATGTACAATAAATTACTATTGACTATAGTCACACTGTTATGCTATCAAATACTAGATCTTATTTATTCTAATTATATTTTTTCACCCATTAACCATCCTACTTCCCTCCCACCCACTTCCCAGACTCTGATAACCAGCATTCTACTCTAATTCCATGAGTTCAATTGTCTTTTTAGTTTCCACATGTAAATGAAACATTCTTTCTATTTTTAACAATTTTTCTACAAACCTAAAAATGCTAGAAAATTTTGTCTATTAAACTAGGGTAGTAGCTTAAATTTCACATTAAGAAGTTAAAGAACTATACCTAGGCCAATACGTAAAACATACCAAAGCTGTCTATAACAGAATATGAGACCCTGAGAAAATATCTTTTTCATAAACATCCTTATGTACCTGAACAAATTAGCCATATCTGTACATCAAACTACCATAAAAAAAATAGTTTTGCTGTTTACTATTGCAAATATAGAAAAATAGACAAGTTTTCAAAGTATGCATTCCAGGATTCTTTATTATTGTTCTTTAGGGTGAAGCATTTTTTTTTCCAGAAGAACATGTCTAGTTTGGTAATTTAAAAAACAGAAAAATGAATAAAAAATCTTACATATTGTATATAAAAATGATCTAGAAATACATTAAGTCTCATAAAGTAATATAGATATTCTTTAACCCTAAATATTTCATGAAAATGCAAGGCTCCATTTCAGAGACACATCAGGTAACTGTATATATAGATTCAAATCCAACATATTTCTTCATATATTACATCAAGTTTGTATTCTGTCTTTTGTGGTTCAAGAGGGATGCCACTTGCTGAAAATTTACTTTGTGCCAGTTTCTAATGCTAAGAAATCTTAAATAATTCTTTTATTTCATTATCACAAAAATGCTGAACTATGAGTTTAATTGCTTTTTTTAAAAGAGATGAAGTAGTTCAGTAAATATGCAAAGATGAGATTTAAACCTAATTTATTTGACCCTAATGAGGCTGTATTTAACTTTTAATCCCTGCTTCCTTAATAATATATTTATTTACCTAATTGTGATTAATCTCATCTGTTTTATGTATAACAAATTAGGTTTTATGAAATTTGCTATGAGTTATTCATTTACTTTTTTGTACAAACCTAAAAGTCTATGAAGCCACAAGCCCAAAATTAAGTTAATGGATTTGAAAATCAACCACTATGTAAAAAATAGTTTTAGATGAAACTTGGTTTTATATTGTCAACCTTATCAGGTTATAAAATTGGATCTGTGACTTCATCATGCACGAAAATCAATTACATGAGAAATATATACAATTTTTTCTCAGTTAAAAAATTTTAAAAGAGAAAAGCAAAAAAATAATTAACTACAGATGGATCATGGAATGGGATATACTTTTTAAATGTTAACTATTAGAGGATTATAAAGCAAGTATATTTTGTATTTAAGTTAATATTCCTTTTCTATATAACAACTACTTTAAAATTTAGTGATTTAAAATAGTTGGGTAGTCCTCACTTGCGGTCTTTTATGTACTTAAAGTGAATGGGATGGAGTTGTCCAAAAGCTTGACTTAGCTGGACATCCAAGATGGCTCACTCACATGGATAGCAGTCTGTCTGCTAGTGTTGGGAAGCTCATGTGAAGCTATTTCCCTCTCAGAATGTCTACAGATGGTTTCTCTTTGTGGCTTGGACTTCTCACAGCCTGCCTGCTGGCTGGTATCTTAACAGGAGTAACCAAAGTAGAACTATTCTAAGAAGCTCATCCTATGTCCTAACCACAGAAGTCTCAAAACATCACTTCTGCTCAGAAAGCCACTGAGTCCAACCTAGATAAAAGGACAGGAGAATTATATTCTACTCCTAGATGGAAGAGAGGTGAGACTACATTACAGAAGTGTATTTGGGATGGGACTTGTGTTTATTTTTGGAAAATGCAATATGCCACAGCTAGACGCAGGCAAAATAAATCTACCATCCACAAAAGAATACATTCAGTTACATTCAAACTAAGATTTTGTGTTTATTATTGTGCAATCACATTGGAAAATAATTTATCTGAAGAATTTGATCTTTCTTGCATCTTTGCCCTATAACTCAGAAATTCTCTACTCAGCTACATATCTTCATAAGATACCTGCACATTAATAATTAGAAGCCTTGTCCATAATAGCAAAAAGCCTGGGAAAAACAGATGGCTAGGCATTAAGAATGAAAAAATAACTTGTGGTATATTATTCACACAATGAAATGCTATAGCAATAAAATGGATGAATTGTGTTAGTATAATATTAGTATCTGTATTAAAAAATATGAAGTTAGTCATAGAAGACTATTTGAAATGTTATCAATATTATTATAAAACTCAAAAACAAGTAAAACTAAGGAACATAATAAAGATATATGACATTTAATAATCAAGGTGATACCTTAATAATCAAGATAAATTATATTTTAATTTAAAAAATTTATAAAAATAAAAATTAGTGCAAAATAGCCAATGATAAACAAAACATCAAAATTTTTAAAAGAGACAAAATCAGAGTATGTAGTACCTCAAATCATCATATAGGACCCTGAGGGAAAGGTAAAAAAAAATCGTCTAAATTGGCAAATTCAAATTAAATTGGTAAATTTCACTTTCTCCTCTTTTTTTCTAAACACAATTGTGTGGTATCAATTATATTTTTTAATGGTCATTATTTTTGACACAGCAAACTTGCTACTAGGATTCAGTCATATGGAAATGCTTGCATATATGTACACGAGGCATTTGTGCCATGATATGCCTTGTAGCAGGTACACTAAAAATCAACACATTTTAGATAACTTAAACATCCTTCAGTATGAAAATAAACAGGTATATGAAACCAATGAAATCTGATAAATAAAACAACCTTCAAAGTATATTCTTAATAAAGTCTAAGATACGAATTGTATTTTCCCATGTTTATTTATGCAAATATGGAACAAGAAAAAATCTAGCAGAATCTACACCAAACTTTTAACAGCTGTTAATTCTGTTTGGAAAAGATAGGGACAGAGGAAAATTCCCATTCTCCTTAGACTGAGTTATCCTCAGTCCTCATTGGACCTTTTTACAGTGAGAATGTATTACTTGATTTTTTAAAATTCTAAATTAGCATTATAAGCAAAATAAATAGCAGAAAATAATTGCAACTAAAAATACAAATAGGAAACCATATTTTTCATTTTGCTGATTACTCAAAATCAAATGACATTTTATGAAAACCATATTACTTACTCAATCTACCTCATTTATGAGATTTGTTTCTATAACAGAAAAATTCAAGGCCATTTTTGGTTAATTCAAGCCTTTAAAAAGTAAACCAACACTACTCTCAAATGTTTGGATGTATTTAATAAATTTCACTGAAGTCTAAATCTGGCTCAGGATGTGTCTCTTCACTGTCTACAGTATTTGTGCATCTATGTTTATAATGAGATTAGACATGGGTACAAGAGCTTTCACTTATTTATAATAAATCAAGCTTTTGGCATACCGTCATTTTTACCCTATATTATTTTGGTCAAGAAAGTCAGAGGCCTAAATGTAAAGAGAAAAAATTCTCAATTACTTAATGTATTTTCATAATATTAATTCCAGACATTGCATTGATAAGCATTTAATAATATAGAGGAAAACATATATGAAAGATATAAGTAGGAGAATATAACATGACAATCCCGTTAAATGGAGATCAAACCTAGTCAATTGAATTCCTTTTAGAAAAGGAATATATTTATTTAAGCAAGTGTAGTGAAAAGGGAGATCCCAATAGAAGTGTGTAGTAGAAAGTAAGACCCTAGTAGTTTTAGGTATAGGAGAGGAAGAGTTTTCTTCTTTCTGTAATAATTCAGGGTGGAAAATAGAAATGAAAGTGATGATTGAATTAGTGAGATGGGAAAGACTATAAGCTATGTGATATAATCATATCCAAAAACACTTTCCCCAGGGGCAAAAAAAAAAAAAACTTTCAATGAAATTATTGAATTAATTTATTTAATAGAATTGGTGACAAGGCTGGAATTTACACCTAGATTGATTTGTGGTGGAATAGAGGCAGCAGATGCTTACTGATGTAAGAGTGCCAAGACACGGAAAAATAGAAATGATTTCCTAGAATTCACAGAATTTACATTGTAGAACTGTGGACTGCTACAAGATTGTGAAATGTCAAGTCACATCAAGTTTCACCATGGCTCCAAAGGCCAGGAGATTCCTGGTCAGCATATGACTATACTATACACATATATAATTTTACCTCTTCCTACCACTAGAAAATTCCAAAGTGATTTTTCATCAAGCATATATCTAATTAAAATAGCTGCACTTCTCCCAAGATGGCCAAATAGGAACATTTCTTGTCTACAGTTCCCAGCCAGAGCATGCCAGAAGACAAGTGATCTCTGCATTTCCAACTGAGGTACCAAGTTCATCTCATTAGGACTGGTTGGACAGTGGGAAAAGCCCAAGGTGGGCAAGGTGGACCAGGGTGGGGCATCACCTCACCTTGGAGGCACAAGGGCCTGGAAAACTCTCTCTCCCAGCCAAGGGAAGCCATAAGGGACTTTTCCGGACACTCGGGCACTCCAGCTCAGATGCTGCACTATTCCCATGGTCTTCACAACCTGCAGACCAGGGGATTCCCTCACGTGCCTACAACACCAGTACCCTGAGTTTCCAGCAGAAAACTGGGCAGCCATTTTAGTTGAGTGGCATCTGGAAAGCCAGTGTGACAGAACTGCTCATTCCCCTGAAAAAGGGGCTGAAGCCAGGGAGCCAAGTGAACTGGCTCTGCAGTCCCACCCCGACAAAGACTGACAAGCTAAAATCCACTGGCTTGATTTTCACAGCCAGCACAGCAGTCTGGGCTCAACTTGGGACATTCCAGCTTGGTGGGGGAAGGGGCGTCTGCCATTGCTGAGGTTCCAGGAGGTGGTTTTAACATTGCCTGTGAAAAGAAAGCCACCCGGAAGTTTACACAGCAGTTGTTTACACTGCAGCTCAGCAAGACCTCTGCAGGCAGACTGTCAAGTAGATTGACTTCTTACTGTGCAGGTCATCTCTGAAAAAAAGACAGCAGCCTGTCAGGGATTTACAAAGCCCCCTTTTGCGACGAAGCTGCCAGAGGAAGGAACAGGCAGCAATCTTTGCTGTTCTGCAGCCCCTGTGGGTGATACCCAGGCAAGCAGGGTCTGGAGTGGACCTCCAGCAAACTCCAGCAGACCTGCAGCAGAGTGGCCAACTGTTAGAAGGAAAACTAACGAACAGAAATAAATAGCTTCAATATCAACAGAAAGGATGTCCACTGAGAAACACAATCCAAAAGTCACCAACTTCAAAGACTAAAAGTAGATAAATCCACGAAGATGGGAAGGAACCAGTGCAAAAAGCCTGAAATCACCAAAAGCCAAAATGCCTCTTCTCCAAGGGATCACAACCCCTCACCAGCAAGGGAACAAAACTGGATGGAGAATGACTGTGATAGATTGGCATAAGCAGGTTTCAGAAGGTGGGTAATAACAAACTTCTCTGAGCTAAAGGGGCATTGTTCTAACCCAATGCAAGGAAACTAATGAACCTTGAAAAAAGGTTAGATGAAATGCTAACGAGAATAACCAGCATGGAGAAGAACATAAATGACATGATGGAGCTAAAAAACACAGCACGAGAATTTTGTGAAGCATACACAAGTTTCAATACCCGAATCGACCAAGTGGAAGAAAGGATATCAGAGACTGAACATCAGCTCAATGAAATAAAGCAAGAAGGCAAGATTAGAGAAAAAAGAGTGAAAAGAAATGAACAAAGCCTCCAAGAAATATGGAATTATGTAAAGAGACCTAATCTGCATTTCATCAGTTTACCTGAAAGTGATGGGGAGAACGAAAACAAGTTGGAAAACACTCTTCAGGGTATTATCCAAGAGAACTTTCCCAAACTAACAAGGCAAGACAACATTCAAATACAGAAAATACAGAGAACACCACAAAGGTATTCCTCAAGAAGAGCAACCCCAAGGTATATAATCATCAGATTCACCAGGATTGAAATGAAGGAAAAATGCTAAGGGCAGCCAGAAAGAAAGGTCAAGTTACCTACAAAGGGAAGCCCAAGAGACTTACAATGGATCTCTTGGCAGAAACCCAATAAGCCAGAAGAGAGTGGAGGCCAATATTCAACATTCTAAAAGAAAAGAATTTTCAACCCAGAATTTCATATCCAGCCAAACTAAGCTTTCATAAGTGAAGGAGAAATAAAATCCTTCATGGAGAAGCAACTGCTGATATTTTGTTACCACCAAGGCCTGCCTTACAAGAGCTCCTGAAGGAAGCACTAAACATGGAAAGGAACAACCAGTACCAGACACTGCAAAAACATACCAATCTGTAAAGACCATCAACATTATGAAGAAACTGCAACAACTAACAGGCAAAACAACAAGCTAGCATCAAAATGGCAGGATCAAATTCACACATAACAATATTAACCTTAAATATAAATGGGCTAAATGCCCCAATCAAAAGACATAGACTGGCAAATTGGATAAAAAGTCAAGACCTATCATTGTGCTGTATTCAGGAGACTCATCTCACATGCAAAGACACACATATACTCAAAATAAAGGAATGGACGAAGATTTACCAAGCAAATGGAGACCAAAAAAGAAAAAAAAGCAGGGGTTGCAATCCTAGTCTCTGATAAAACAGACTTTAAACCAACAAAGATCAAAAGAGACAAAGAAGGGCATTACATAACGGTAAAGGGATAATGCAACAAGAAGACCTAACTATCCTAAATATATATGCATCCAATACAGGAGCACCCAGATACATAAAACAAGTTTTTAATGACCTACAAAGAGACTTAGACTCCCACACAGTGATAGTGGGAGACTTTAACACCCCACTGTCAATACTAGACAGATCAATGAGACAGAAAATTAAAAAATATACAGGACTTGAATTCAGATCGGGACCAAGCAGACCTAATAGACATCTACAGAACTCTCCACCTGAAAACTGCCAAATATACATTCTTCTCAGCACCACATCACACTTATTCTAATATTGACCACGTAATTGGAAGTAAATCACTCCTCAGCACATGCAAAAGAACAAAAATCATAACAACCAGTCTCTCAGACCACAGTGCAATCAAATTAGAACTCAGGATTAAGAAACTCACTCAAAACCCCATAACTACATCAAAACTAAATAACTTGCTCCTGAGTGACTATTGGATAACTAATGAAATAAAGGCAGAAATAATGATGTTCTTCCAAACCAGTGAGAATGAAGACACAGTGTACCAGAATCCCTGGGACACATTTAAAGCAGTGTCTAGAAGGAAATGTATAGCACTAAATGCCCACATGAGAAGAAAGGAAAGATCTAAAGTTGACACCCTAATGTCATAAGTGAAAGAACTAGAGGAGCAAGATCAAACAAAGTCAAAAGCTAGCAGAAGATAACAAATAACTAAGATCAGAGCAGAACTGAAAGAGATAGAGATGTAAAAACCTTTCAAAAAAAATAAATCCAGGAGCTTGTTTTTTGAAAATATCAACAAAATAGACCAGTAGCTAGACTATTAAAAAAAAATTCAAATAGATGCAATAAAAAATGATAAAGGAGCTATCCCACAGAAATATCTATCCCACATCTATCCCACAGAAATACAAACTACCATCAGAGATTACTTCAAACACCTCTATGCACATAAACCAGTAAATCTTGAAGAAATGGATAAATTCCTGGACACTTACACCCTCCCAAGACTAAACCAGGATGAAGTCGAAACCCTAAGTAGACAACCAATAACAAGGGCCAAAGTTGAGGCAGCAATTAATAGCCTACCAATCAAAAAAAGCCCAGGTCCAGATAGGTTCACAGCTGAATTCTACCAGACATGCAAAGAGGAGCTGGTAGCACTCCTTCTGAAACTATGCCAAACAATACAAAAAGAGGGAATCCTCCCTAACTCACTTTATGAGCCCAACATCATCCTGATATCAAAAGCTGGCAGAGATGTAACTAAAAAAGAAAATGTCAGGCCAATATCTATGATCAACATTGATGCAAAAATCTTCAGTAAATTCTGGCAAACCGAATCCAACAGCACATCAAAAAGCTTATCCATCACTATCAAGTCGGCTTCATCCCTGGGATGCAAGGCTGGTTCAACATCTGCAAATCTATAAACATAATCCATCACATAAACGTAACCAAAGACACAAACCACATGATTATCTCAATAGATACAGAGAAGGCCTTTGAAAAAATTCAACAGCCCTTTATACTAAAAACTCTCTGTAAACTAGGTGTCGATGGATCATATCTCAAATAGTAAGAGTTATTTATGACAAACCTGCAGCCAATATCATACTGAATGAGCAAGAACTGAAAGCATTCCCTTTGAAAACTGGCACAAGACAAGCATGCCCTCTCTCACCACTCCTATTCAACATAGTATTGGAAGTTCTGGACAGGGCAATCAGGCAAGAGAAAGAAAGAAAGGGTGTTTGACTAGGAAGAGAAGACGTCAAATTATCCCTGTTTGTAGATGACATGATTGTGTATTTAGAAAATCCCATCGTCTCAGCCCAAAATCTCCTTAAGCTGATAAGCAACTTCAGCAAAGTCTCAGGATACAAAATCAATGTGCAAAAATTGCAAGCATTCCTATACAGCAATAATAGACAAACAGAGAGCCAAATCATGAGCGAACTCCCATTCACAGTTGCTACAAAGAGAATAAAATGCCTAGGAATACAACTAACAACGATGTGAAGGACCTCTTTAAAGAGAACTACAAACCACTGCTCAAGGAAATAAGAGAGGACACAAACAGATGGAAAAACATTCCATGCTCATGGTCAGGAAGAATCAGTATCATGAAAACAGCCATGTTGCCCAAAGTTATTTATAGATTCAATGCTATCCTCATCAAGCTACCAGTGACTTTCTTCACAGAATTGTGAAAAAAAAAAACACCTTAAACTTCATAAAGAACCAAAAAAGAGCCTACATAGCCAAGACAATCCTTAGCAAATAAAACCAAGCTGGAGGCATCATGCTACCTGACTTCAAAGTATATTACAAGGCTACAGTAATCAAAACAGCATAGTACTGGTACCTAAACAGACATATAGACTGATGGAACAGAAGAGAGGCCTCAGAAAGAATACCACACAACTACAGCCATCTGATCTTTGACAAACCTGAGAAAAACAAACGATGGGGAAAGGATTCCCTATTTAATAAATGGTGCTGGGAAAACTGGCTAGCCATATGCAGAAAGATGAAACTGGACCTTTTCCTTACACCTTATACATGGATTAAAAATTGAAACATAAGACCTAACACCATAAAAACCCTAGAAGAAAACCTAGGCAATACCATTCAGGACATAGGCATAGGCAAGGACTTCATGACTAAAACACCGAAAGCAATGGCAACAAAAGCCAAAATAGACAAATGGGATATAATTAAACTTAAGATCTTCTGCACAGCAAAATAAAATATCATTAGAGTGAACTGGCAACCAACAGAATGGGAAAAAGATTTTGGAATTTGCCTGTCTGACAAAAGGTTAATATCCATAATCTACAAAGGACTTAAACAAATTTACAAGCAAAAAACGAACAACTCCATCAAAGAGTGGGCAAAGGATGGGAACAGACACTTTTCAAAAGAAGACATTTATGCAGCCAACAAACATATTAAAAAAAGGTCATCATCACTGGTCATTAGAGAAATGCAAATCAAAACCTCATTGAAATAACCATCTTACAACAGTTAGAATGGCAGTCATTAAAAAATCTGGAGACAACAGATGTTGGAGAAGATGAACAGATGCTGGAGAAATAGGAATGCTTTTACACTACTGGTGGGAGTGTAAATTAATTCAACTATTTTGGAAGACAGTGTGGTGATTCCTCAAGGATATAGAAATAGAAATAATTTTGACCCAGCAATCCCATTACTGGGTATATACCCAAAGGATTATAAATTGCTCTACTATAAAGACACACGCACATGTATGTTTATTGTAGCACTGTTCACAATAGCAAAGACTTGGAACCAACCCAAATGCCCATCAGTGATAGACTCAATAAAGAAAATGTGGCACATATACACCATGGAATACTATGCAGCCATAAAAAAGGATGAGTTCATGTCCTTTGCAGCAACATGGATGAAGCTGGAAACCATTATTCTCAGCAAGCTGACACAAGAACAGAAAACCAAACACCACATGCTCTCACTCATAAGTGGATGTTGAACAATGAGAAGACTTGGACACAGGGAGGGGAACATCCAACACTGTGGCCTGTTGGGTGGTCGGAGGGCTAGGGGAGGGATAGCAGGGAATGGGGGCATTGGGGAGGGGATAACATTACGAGAAATACCTAATGTAGATGACAGGGGGATGGATGCAGCAAACCACCATGGCATGGGTATACCTATGTAACAATCCTGCATGATCTGCACATGTACTCCAGAACTAAAGTATAATAAAAAAAAAATTAAAAATCATGACATATATGTATACACACATAAAGACACATGCACACATACACAATGCAATATTATTCAGCCTTAAAAAAGGAGAATATTTTACTTGTACTACAATGGACAAACCAAGAGAACATTATGCTAAGTGAAATAAACCAGAAACCGAAAGAAAATACTGCACCGTCTCACATATATGTGGAATCTAAAAAGAAACGTTGAATACTTAGAAACTGGGAATCGAAAGTGGTTTCCAGTGGCAGGGAGGTGAAGAAAATGGAGAGACGTTGGTCACAGGGTAGAAATCAGCAGTTACATAAGGTGAATAATTCTAAAGATCTAATGCACTGCAAGAAGACTATATTAAATAATATTTTATTGTATATTGAAAATTTAATATGTGTATAGATTGTAAGTACTGTTACCAGAAAAATCAAAAGGTAGCTATAGAGGGGGATGAACGGGTTCATTTGCTTACATAGAGTAGTCTTTTTATTTGTATATGCATATCAAACATGATGCTGTATACCTTAAATATATACAATAAATAGATATATAAATGATTTAAGTGTTGCTTATAACACTTTCTGAGGCATTGCTGTCTTCATGTTTGGCCCATATCTGTTTTATCTGGCTGGTAGAATTCTACCAAAATAACTCAAATCATTCTGGCTATGATTCTGGAGTCTGGGACAATACTGAACAGAATGAGTCACCTGCAGAGTTTAGCATAAGTTAACAAATCTAGGGAGTATGCTAGAAACACTTAAGTTTCCTCAGATTGTTACAGGATTTTCTAGAACCATGTTGATGGCTCTTGGCCTACTCCAGGGTCTCTTATAATGCTTCCAGATCTATGCATATCCTGGATATTCATGAAATATAATAGCAACAGTTTTCACTTAGAGCTTGCCGTAGACTATTGGTGTGACTATAAACACATTACGTTACTTCTCTCAGTTTTTTCATCTGTAAAATGAAGACAAATTACCTACGTTATAGGGATATTGCAATATTTAAATGAAAAAAATTAATGTAACTGTTTTATAGCACCTAACACAATGGGGTCAATAAGCAGTAAATATTATGTGTTTGTTCAAGTCATGGCTGGTATACCCAGTCTGTAAACCCATGCTTTCCTGTTCATTTATATTAGAGGCAGTCAAACATTTTTAGTGGTGTCATAATAAAAATACACTTTATATCATATACTTGTGTTCATCTATCACTTATTTATCTATCTAATCTCTCTTTTAACCTACTGTTTATACATCTGCCTATTTATCATTTCCTTATTTAACTCATAAAACTCAAGTATTAATCTATACATGTCTTATTCTACTTTTTCCAGATTTCTAAGAGGTGCCACTGGCTATTCTCAGGCTCATATTTCCATGATCCATTCAGCTTAATGCCAACATTTTTAGAAATATGAAAGGAAATCAGAAAACATGAAACAATTCAGTTTGGAAACTTTTTTTTTTGGCTTGATTCAATTGAACTGTATCTGGAGTGAAATTTGCATTGATAACATTTATTTCAATTGCAAAGAATGCATTTTCCTTTTTAATCAACCGTTACACTTAGAAAAAAAGATGAAATAACATACCTCTTATTTTTTTACAGACCATCAAAACTTGAATAAAGTCTGTGTACTTCTAAGGTATAGATCTTTAGTTGGCCAACTGTTCCCTCTATGTGGATAGGCAGGTAATGACTCCCTGGGTTCCATCAACCTAAACACACAAACACACACACACACACACACACAAAATTTGCTGTCATATTAACATGACACTTGCACTGTCAAGTATGTCTCCAGCCATCTGGAATGCAGCATAACCAAGTCCTTGACTCAATATTTTACCTACTCCACTTTTGCGATAAGGAACATAAAAACTAAACTGCCAAAAAAGATTTTTCTTTGAAAGTAGTACATATTTTCATTTTTGGAAATTTGATGCCATCGAAAATGTCATGAATCATAAAAATGTATAAAATAAACAGTATCTAAATAATCTTTGTGATATTTTTCTGAAAAAGTATTTTATATTTTTCAAGAGCAGTCTAGGCTCTGAAATATATTTTTATTATCACTTTCTACAGTTTTTAAAAATTTTGTGCAACATATTCTAACCATGCAGTAGATAAGCTTTGTGAGTACTCAGGGAAACATCATTTTCTGCCTATGCACAATGCAGATATTGATATTGTAACATTGCAATAAAATATGATTTTTGAAGACATGAGGTGTGTATAGATGCAGAGATAATATGCTTAAACTGTTACGGGATCTAGCTTATATTTTTATCAGTCAAGTATTCAGTGAAGGTATCTATCATTTATACAAATTAAGTAATAAAAATTTCTAAAATATTCCTTTTATTTTTGCAATACAGTACGTGCTACTTCATTTTAAAAAAGGAAAACTTAAGGGAAGCATGGATTTTTTAGGTTAAATAAGCAAAAATAATTAGCTAATGAGTTTAATTTCTTGGTCACATTACTTGGAAAAAAAATTCCTCAAAATTATCCAAAAATATCTTGCATTGTATAATATATAATTCTTCCCTTTCTAAAAAGAAATGCTCAAAAATATTTTTGGATTTATTTGTGTGAGTTAATGTTTTTTTACAGGGTCAAAGGGAATACTGGTGGTAGCATAGTATCTGAAGGTACAGTGTAAATTACGATGGAATGATGTTACCATTAAAGATAAAATGCATGCTCATCACCTTCACTACTTAACACGTTAGCAATGAACGGCGCACATTGTAACTCTAAGTGTGACATGCTGATATCTAGAGTAGGTACATACATGCATGCCCCAGACAAAGAAAATACTGTGAGTTACACCCACTATTTAGTTATATACTCTTAGTGATAACCACAACCAAAAAACAGTATGTATTTTAAAAGCTGTATTCAGTGAAGCGCTCCTCTTTCCATCAGTTTCGTCTCAACAAGTCATCACATCCTGGCTGATATTAGAATCCCTTTTTTTCCCCTAGTCAAAATGTTTTATAGATTTTTGTCATTTTATGAATTACCTGCTTTGGGAGTAATTTTACTGTCATTTCATGAGAACTTTGAAATGTCATGAAACTTTTGGGAAGTATAGCACTAATAATTAAAATTTAACCAGAAGTATCTCTGACAGTATCATTTGAATGTGCAATTTCTTCATATAATATACGTGAAGGCAAGGGAAAATATTCTGTAAAATGAATAGGGTTTTGACAGTGAATACACAATACTATGCAGCACGTACTTATATATGCTACAGTGGCAGCTTCTATAACATAGAAATACATTAGAAAATGAAATGCACAGGGACATGAAGCCATTAGGAGTGCAGACTGTCATTTTTCATGTTAACAGAATATTTTGTCAGTCTTATCCAGCAAAAACTCTGATGTATAAGGCAACATTGCTAACTGATCTGTCACCCTCTGTCCTTTTTTATTTTGCATATACAGCTCACAGTTCTCTAAAGGGCTTGCCTACTCATTTAGCCCTTCATGAAGTCCCTGAGCTGCCTTTTTCATCTGGAGTCTCCATGCACAACTCTGAAAACTGCATCTTTTATCTCACCTGTTAGGTAAGCTTTCCCCAAATCCCAAGCAACTGTTAAAGGACTTGAGGAACGCTCTGTGAGAAGAAAATCATGAGAGCAGAAGAATGTTCTGCTCTCAAGGGAGACCAATGAAAGAGAAATCAATCATGTGAATTAAGAGCTTTTGATGAATAAATAATTCATACACTCTAAATTAATTAGCCAATTTCCAAGTCAGGCTTAGTATTGCTTTCTAGAGTTAGCAAGCATTGCATCAATCGAAATGTAACCATTTGGTTTTGTTCCATACGATTTTGGAATACAAAATGACTGTGCCTGGTTGAAGGCTACCATTTAAAAGAAGAATATAATGGCCAAAACCAGGTGGTTGAGCCCTCACTTCCCAATGCACAACCAAAGACTAAAGCAAGTATTTCTTCATAAACATCTTCTGACCACTGTATTTAATAGTGTTGACATTTACATAAATGGATTGCAGTGTAGTTGCTGAACATAGACTGGGATGATTCCATAATCCTGTTTTAATTAGATGGATGTTGCGAGCATACAAAAATCACAAGCTGCACTCCCTGTGGTGATGCCATACTGGCAAGGAATCAATCACCACGGCTCTGGTTACCATAGAAACTGATAGCTCCTGCACCACCATCTAAGTGGCAAATGATTGGTGGTGTACTCATAACACAGGGAGAGCAATGAGTTTTTCTATCCTGTCCAGCAGCTGTGCCAGAGAGTTAATTAAAAGCAGAGAACATGAAATAAATCTAAATCTGTGAAGAAATGAAATGTACAGTACAAATTGAATTCCCGTGTCGGACAGAAATTAATATGCAGCGCAAACCACAGAGCTGCCTGAACAAGCAGCAGCTGGGAATCTTGGGAAATGTTGCTTCTCAGGCGGTCAGAGCTGAAATGTGGAGAGGGCACCTCCTTATTACCTAAACAAGCACTTTGTTCAACATTTGTGTTGACTGATGCATGCAAATTGCAGCCTCAAATGTTAAGAGTTCCTGTTTTCAAGCAGGAAGGACAAAGCTTAACTAAGATTTAATTAACAAACTGTTAACAACTGCAGTTTATCAGCTGTGAACACAATGTAAGTAAATGTTTCTACTCCTGTACTAGAATTCACCAGTCGACCTCTGTGAAAGTCAATGTGTTTTTATTGATAAGCCTCAAATTCAGAATTCATATTTCAAATACCACAAGTTGAGGAACAAATACCTGAAATGCTTTATCCAGAAATAAAAGAAACTCAACATAGAAATAATTTTTATTTCCATTGAATAAGCTGCAACAGATCAGGCATGAAATATTTAACTAGAGAGAACCAAGTGTTTTTGGTTCAGTCTATCCCCATTCTATGATTTTGGCTTTATCACTTAGGGAATTCAGCATTCCAGCAACTTGTTATCTGTGTGAAGCCAACCACTTTCATAGGGCAAGGAGAACAAGTCAGGGGCCAAAACTATGTCTCTGTAGCTTCCAGATACGCACAAAGTTTTGGAATCAGAGAGGTTAACACCTCAGATCATACAATTCATCCCGTCCCACTCCATCACTCTACCCTTTATGTCCATCTCAAATAAGGAAAAATTGGGTCCAAAGAGAGTGAGCATGACTGACGACAGAAGAGTGAAACATTTTGGTGAGAGTTCAGAATTTGTATCATAATGACATGTTTTTATGCACTTAATATCCATCTAATGAACAGTTAGAATTTTGCTCCTATTAAAATGCATTTTCATCTGGTTAGCCCTCTATTTTTGATGGGATTTGAATCATTCATCTAAGTAAAATTTATGCAATTCCTCCAATCACCCATTTTAAGTAGTTTTCAGTGTGACAAAACAAGAAGAAAGCAAATGGCAGGCTTACGTTTACTTGTTTATGATGATATGTCTGTATGAATCAGATTTTTATGGGTAGTTAATAACCGCTTGATTTGAAATATCACATAGATGTCCATGACATATAGGATAAAATCCTGAAGTATCTTTTACAGAGAGTTTTTTACACTTTGCAGACCGTGAGTAGACTTCTAGTGACTGGTAGAATTAATACTATTGTAAGAGAAAAAGGCATCACTTTGAAGTAAGATAAGAGGGATGAATAAAAATGTTATTCAGGTCAAGGGAGGAGAATTTTCAGTATTATTCAGAGTGCACTATTTTAAAGTTTAAATACACTCAATTTAATTATACTACACTTACTATCTCTGAGTAGAAATGTTGATAATCGTTAGTGGGAAAACTATTCAATGTCTTCATGAGAGTATATGAATGCACGAAAGGAATAATTGTTTAAAAGTATGTAAAATGTTCAAAAATACCAAAATACCTCATGACTCTATAAAATAACAAATTTGCTTAGTTAATGTGTAAGAATAAACATTATCATGTTAAATGTATCTTTAAGTGGCCATTTCAAAATGGAAAAGTTCAGGATTTCACTAATTTTTTAATGCCTTTCAAAAACATTCCTTTAAATTCACAAACACAAGAGATTTTGAGGTCGATGTTTATTTTCAAATATTCTATCTAATTTGAACATATTATCTTCAGTGTTAGGGTCATATAGTGGGATGTTACAGGTCATGAAAGTTTAATCTCTCAGATTAATAACACTGTGAATAAAATCTTAAATACACATCCTTTCTTTTCCATTCTCATTGCCTTATGCCCCTATATACTCTGATTTAAATTCTTATTATTGTCCTTTAACTGATCTTCTTGGAGTGCCATTTTCATTTATTAGTAGGGAAAGGGAATTGATATGTATAGTTTAATAAAACTCTGGTGATGTTTCAATAATTCTGTTGCTTTTTATTTTACTTTATGCTATTGAGAAACAGGATTCTAAAAGAGTAGTTCTTAAACCTATTTATTTATCAAAATCAACTAGAATATTTGAGAGAGAGAAAGAAGTGATTCCTAGGACATAGCAAACATTGATTTAGGGTTTCTGCTTAGCAACTGAGCATTCAAAGTTCTAATAACTTTCACAAGTAAGCCAAAAGTGCAAACTCACTTTACAAAAAGAGGCAGAAATTTAGCTCCAGTCACTTCTGACATCTATTGATCTTTTGACCATTTTTATTGATGACCATTTCATCTGCTGAGAATTATGGTAAGGCTCCATAATTCATATGAGCAACACTGATCCCCACACCTTTTTATTCAATGTTTTATCCATTTTGGTGTGACTGTATTTGTAAGAATAACAATAAGCAAAAGGCCCTTTACTCATAAAAATACACAAAAACTTTTATACACAAAATTTGTAAAGAACTTCCAGGGCTTTGCTGACCTCCCTGTACCATCTTTCATGAAATAGTCCCCCTTTCACATGACAGGATACACAGTTGGACTTCTACAAATTTCTTCTGATTTATACTTTTTCAAGTTGTATTTGGTTAAATGTTAGCTGCTATTATTAATATCACTGTCATTTTTTATTTACTGTACAATCCCTTATATGACGAACTATGTTCTATTTTTAGACTTTAGGGTCAGAAAAATAATGTTTGTTTCTCCTGAAAAATAAGGCTTATGTCTTTGTAGAAAAAAAAAAACTTAAATGTAATTATTTTATTCTCAATTTCAAGTGAAGTCCCAAGACAACGTATGTCATATATTAAATTGAAGTTCAAGATCACAAGGGATGACTTAAAAAATACAGTTTTCAAAAGCCTGTTTCACAACTCTTAACTCCCTCATCACACTGAGGATATGAAGAGGTTGGGAAGTTAGATGTTAAAGGATAATTATTTTGAGAGAGTTGGTGGTATGAAACCTTATTCCATTAGTGAGCTTTTCCCTGTATCTTGATTCAAAAAAAGGAAAACTTTAAAGAGACCTCTGGGAGAAATAAATGTTTCTCCAGAAATGTGGAAGGAAGTCTATTGGAGTTTTACCTAGCCAAGGAAATCTCGAGGACAAGAGACTGAAAGGCCAATCATTCTGTCATGAAGCAGCAGAGAGATGGCCATGTTAGGCCAGACGTTGTCAGAGCAAAATATTTATGAAATTGTACTGTGCGCCAGATGTACACCACTTATGAGAGAGAGCTAGTATGGAGCTGTGTTAGAGATTGACCAAGAACACCTTGAGGGGCAAAGTAACCCAACTATTTATTGAATGGAAATATACATATACTGTCTTTAACAGATATGTCCTTTACCCAGTGATGCAAAGGATCTGAGAGCTCACAAATTGTCCCATAAGAAAATCTGTCATTTTGAAACACCCATGAGAAAGAATCACAGAGCTTGATATAAAATTAAAGTTTTAGTCAAGTAAGAAACATTTTTTTCCCCTTTCTCTAGTATACCTACTTCAACTGACCTTGGAGCCAGACTCACTCCTATTGTTTAAGGGACTCAAGCAACATCCTATGGCTAAAAATTTAGCTATGAATTTTAAAACACACACACTCTTTAAAACAACAACAACAATGTTCTATTCTCTTACTTGACAAATATGCCTTTCTAAATATCTGCAAGGCTAGAGTCGAATTTAAAATTTCTAGATCCGTTTTAGTCCAATGCTGGAAATTAACGGTATACGGAGAACTCACTGTTGGCCTCCTGACCCTTGGAAGAACTTGCAGTCTGTCTCCCTTCTCTTCTTACTCCAGCTTCCTTCAGTACCACATGAAGTCTCATAAACACATACATGAATACCACAGGCCAGATGTCCAAGTTTCATACATAATGTCAGGAACAGCTGGCCCTTGGCCACTCATCAAGCCAAAGGTGTTCACATCAACAGAGCAGCCCTGTCCTTGGGAGGGCGAACTCTAGAGAGGAGCACTGCAGAGAACATGGAATCAGGCTGGTATCACTTGGCCAAACAATGCCAGGGTCCTAGATATTCCAATTATAGTGGGATTAGAGGACCGTCAATTCTGAAAAGGTATATTTCTCCTTGATCTGGATGATTTCTATGTCCCATGTGACAGAGCAGGACAAGAAGACAGCAAACATGAGGTTCTCGAAAGCATGGGGTCAAGGGTAAAAGCTCTTATATCTGAGTCTAAGGGTAACATAGTCTGGAAGAATCAATGACCATTATTAGCATGATTGAGAAGAGAAAAAAAGCAGCATACATGTGGAGAGAGAGCAGAAGGCAACTGTGACCTCCTTTCCACTGCATGGGGTCAGCCTATGGCTTGTGCAAACTGGTGAGGGGCATAGCTATAACTTTGAGAAAGTATGACACATTAACTCCTTTAGGCATTTAAATTACTGACTGGAGGACCTTTTACCACCTAGTAGTGTTTCAAAATTAATGAGACGTATCCTAATTTCCATTCAGGGGAAGAGAAATAATTTGCCCCACAGAAAAACAAAACAACATTGTTGCGTATAAGTGAACTCACAAGTCCTATTTATTTAAAACATTTACTACAACTTTATTTCTATAAACAATAAAAGTTTTCAGCTAATAATAACTTTCTTTGTTTTGTTTTTTAAGAATCTCAGAGCCAATTATATGTATTCATTTATTTACTATATTGGATCTTATGAATTACATTCCTGCATATTACCTTTTTCTCTGGTCTTACCTCATATTTCCTTCTGTGTTATCCTAATTCTAAAGTTGTTAGTGTTTCTATTTTTTTGTAGTTCATCTATTTTATAAAAACTCATACACTATGTGTTATGTATACACATGCAACTGTGCGATATATTCTGAGTTGGCTACAAAATGCTGATGGAAAAGGGGAGAAAAGTAAGATCAGAATAAACTGGTACTAGGACAACTTGAAAGCCTTCAGCATTGTCTGAAGAATGGAAAATTCAGCCTTCCTTATTCAGATGATACCATCTAAACATCCCCCCTCATTAGTAAGTTGGATGTGATAGGTAAAGCATAAATTATAGTCAACATATATATTTATTTAGCAAGTATTTGTTGAGTGCCTATTCTGTGTCAGTCCCCATGTGTGTTGACAAAATAGACTTGGTTTCTCTACTAACGGATGGGAAGGACAGTGGCAATGCAGCTTCCCAGGGTTATGGCCCCATGCTTAGGACTCTTCACTTGGTTTTAATGCTCTCCTATTGACATCTTGAAATCCTTAACCATTTTTGAACAGAGGTGTCCACATTTTCATTTTGTGCTGTGCCCCACAATTTATATAGCTAGTTCTAAATAGCAGGTTATATATCTAAATCTTTGTCTATCTACAGATTTCCCAAACACTGTCATGCCTCATCTGGATCTGGCATTCAAATTTTTTATGCCTGTGAATGGATTTAGATTTCTTTGTTAGGACACAATGCTGGTACATTATCTTGTCCCCAGCAGAAACAAAAAGAACAGTTTGAAAGAGTACACAAATCCTCTCCTGTGTCAGCAAGACACCAGAGTGACTTACTTAAGTGATTAGTTTGTAATGTGATTCTGTTTGAGGAGAACAAAGTCTATGGGAAAAATAATTGTGCAAACTGAATAAATTGGGAGATCTCCTCCTAGTAATCTGCAGAGATGGTACTATGTATTGCTTTTGTTATCATTTCTTGGTTTTTGTGGGGTAGTGCTCTCTAGCTATATCCTTGAGCACAGAAACTTGAAATCTTAGGGGATACAAAACTCCCCTTTACATTTCTCTGCCATTCAGTTCTATATAATACTTACTGGGCACACATAGATGTGAGTCTTGTTACTTCTCTATGTATTCATTCCTTCCTTGCAGTGCCTGACATTTATCTTTGTATCCTCAATACTGACTGCAGGCAGGACCTGTAACCTGGAAATTATTTACCCAGTGATTAAAATAACCTTCCATGTTCAGGCACTCAAAAGGGTGCTTTACATATGCTATTTTGTGGAATTAGGAATTACTTCTTTCAACCCACTCATAAGCTTTTATAAAATGCAGAAAGCTGTATTTCATCCATGTAATACTATTTAATATCTGCAGTGGGTGTTTTCTTGGAGATGCAATACTAGTATATCAAGCCCTTTTAGGTACTTCAGGAACTGCCCCCTCTCGCATGGGGTTTAAGACATTTACATTAGACAGCTGCAGCAAGTTCTTCCTTCAAATAAAATCTGGGTGGCACATCTTCATGTCGACCTCAGATTTTCAGCTGAATACCTCCTGATCTAACTTATTATGTTAAACAATCAGGAAAATTCAATCCTGAAAAAAAAATTCTATTTGTATAGTGAAATGAGCTGCTCAAAACAGGTATTCCCCACCAAGAATGTTAGATCAGCAATTACATATTGTAAAGCATTAACGAAAAGGTTTCACATTATGTATGTTATAATCATGGGTCTCTTAAACCTTGTATTTTCTGTTTACCAAGTTTGAGCAAGGTATCTGAAACATAATATTGTTGTCACTGACTATACCATTGTTCTCACACTTTTTATCCGGAATGGACTAAATTTAGCCCATTCATTTACTCTATTCATTTAATCCAACTAAAATAGTCCCAGATGCTAGATGAAATGGTCTGGCTCTGTCCCCACCCAAGTCTCATTTTGAATTGTAGCTCCCATAATCCTCACATGTCATGAGAGGGAATCAGTAAAAGATAATTGAATCATGGGGATGGGTCTTTCCGGTGCTATTCTCATGATAGTGAATAAGTCTCATGACATCTGATGGTTTTAAAAAGGGCAATTTCCTTGCATACATTCTCTAGCCTGCCACCATGAATGACATGCCTCTGCTTCTCCTGCACCTTCAGCCATGATTGTGAGGCCTCTCCAGCCATGTGGAACTGCGACTCTATTAAACCTCTGTTCCTTTATAAATCACCTGATGTTAGGTATGTCTTTATTAGCAGTGCAAGAACTAACTAATACAGTAAATTGGTACCAAGAGTGGGTATTTAAGGATACCTGAAAATGTGGAAGCAACTTTGGAACTGAGTAAGAGGCAAAGGTTGAAACAGTTTGGAAGGCGCAGAAGACGACAGGAATATGAGAAAGTTTGTAACTTCCTAGAGACTTGTTGAATGGTTTTGACCAAAATGCTGATAGTGATATGGACAATAAAATCCAAGCTGAGGTGGGTAGTCTCAGATGCTGATGAGGAACTTATGAGGAACTGAAGCAAAGGTGATTCTTGCTGTACTTTAGTAAAGAAACTGGCAGCATTTTTCCCTGGCATAAGAGATCTGTGGAACTTTGAACTTGAGAGATGATTTAGGATATATGTTGGAAGAAATTTCTAAGCAGCAAAGCATTCAAGGGATGACTTGCATGCTCTTAAAAGCATTCAGTTTTATTCGTTCACAAAGATATAGTTTGAAATTAAAACGTATGTTTAAGAGGAAAGTGTAAAAGTACAGAAAATGTGCAACCTGATGATGAAATAAAAAAGAAAAAGCCATTTTCTGAGAAGAAATTTAAGGTGGCTGCAGAAATTTGCATAAGTAACAAGGAGTCAAATGTTAATTGCCAAGAAAATGAGGAAAATGTCTCCATGGCAGCCCCTTCCATTACAAGCCAGGAGGCCTAGGAGGAAAAAATGGTTTCATGGACTGAGTTCAGGGCCCTGATGTTGTGTGCAGCCTAGGGACTTGGTGTCCTGCGTCCCAGCCACTCCAGCTGTAGCTAAAAGGGGCCAAGGTACAGCTCAGGACGTTGCTTCAGATGGTATAAGCCCCTAGCCTTGGCAGCTTCCACATGGTACTGAGCCCTGAGGGTGCACAGACGTCAAGAATTGAGGTTTGGGACCCTCCACCTACTTTTCAGAGAATGTATGAAAACAGCTGGATGTCCAGGAAGAAGTTTGCTGCAGGGGCAGAGCCCTCATGGAGAATCTCTGTTAGGGCAGTTCAGAAGAGATATGTGAGGTCAGAGCCTCCACACAAAATCCCTACTGGGCACTGCCTAGTGGAGCTGTGAGAAGAAGGCCAGCAACCTCCAGACCCCAGAATGGTAGATCCACTGTAGTTTGGACCATGTGCCTGGAAAAGCTGCAAACACCCAAGCCATCCCATGAAGGCAGCCAGGAGGGAGGCTGTACCCTGCAAAGCCACAGGGCCAAGCTGCCCAAGACCATGGGAACTCAACTCTCGCATCAGCATGACCCAGATGTGAGACATGGAGTCAAACAAGATCATTTTCAAGATTTAAGATTTGACTGCCCTGCTGCATTTTGGACTTGCATTGGGGCCTTTAGCCCTTTTGTTTTGGCCAATTTCTCCCATTTGAAATGATTATATTTACCCAATGCCTGTAACCCCATTGTCTAGGAAGTAACTAACTTGCTTTTGATTTTACATGCTCATAAGCAGAAGAGACTTGCCTTGTCTCAGATAAGATGCTGGACTGTAGACTTCTGAATTAATGCTGAAATGAATTAAGAATGTGGGAGACTGTTGTGAAGGCATGATTGGTTTTTAAATGTGAGGACATGAGATTTGAGAGGGGCCAGGGGTGGAATGATATGGTTTGGCTGTGTCCTCACCCAAATCTCATCTTGAATTGTAACTTTCACAATTCCCATGTATCATGTATCATGGGAGAAAACCAGTGGGAGGTGATTAAAGTAGTGGGGTGTGTCTTTCTGGTGCTATTTTCATGATAGTGAATAAGTCTCACTAGACCTGATAGTTTTAAAAACAGGAGTTTCACTACACAAGCTCTCTCTATGCTGCTGCCATCCAATTAAGAGGTGACTTGTTCTTCCTTGCCTTACACCATGATTATGAGGCCTCCCCAGCCAAGTGGAACTGTAAGTCCATTAAACCTCTATCTTTTATAAATTGCCCAGTCTCAGGTATGTCTTTACCAGCAACGTGAAAATGAACAAATACACCATTAAACTCTTTTCCTTTATAAATGACCCAGTCTCAGCTATGTCTTTATTAACAGCATGAGAATGGACTAATACACTAGTCCTTCTAGACTCTACATGATCTTTTTGTTTCAAAGTAGATCTGTTTCTGGCTTTGTCAGTGACAAGGAGATGTAATATTAAATCACACTACTTTTATTATTGTTCTCATTATTCAATTCTGTTTTGTTAATATTCTCCAAAGGGCATTGTTATTTTCTATAATTATTTTAAAATTGCTATTTGAGTAAGTTTTATACAAAACTTTCAAACTCTTTCACATAATTGCTGTTTTTTGTTGTTGTTTTTTTTTCCTACACAACTGTATCCCAGTACATAGAAAAGATACTGATACATGTTAGGAGGTAAATAAGTATTTGTTAAATGACCAGAAGAGTAAGTGACTGAATGAGTTGACAACACCCTGGGACATTCTGAAGTAGGGTGTGAAATAAGCACAAAACTGCTGCTCCAATACAAAACTGAAAATTTAAAAAGCACTCATTCCTGAATGACCCTTAATTCTCCAGCTCACTAATCAAAGAAGACAGTCAATAAAACACAGGGAAATGCTGTGAAAAAGGGCTCTGTATGTTTTAGGAAATGTTGACCTTACGCTAAATATGATTTATCAATATGCTATTATTATAAGAACAAATGCTGGCAAAACCTAGGAACTTCCTAAAGCATAGTATTCCAAAAAATGATAAGGGTATCATCATGTTTCTCTTCATTATTTCAATAATGTCTCAGGGCAGTAGATGTTAGACCATAACAAATGGAAATCAGTTCTGAGGATTAGGAGAGTGATAAGACAATGAGAGACATGTGAAAGATATTTCATCTGGAAAATTTTCTTCATAAAAACCCATATACTTTGGCCCTATAATTCCAAATGAGGTCCAAAGGAAATAAAACAAGACTGAGGCAAAATTCAGGTATATCATTGTGCATAGGCTTAATCATGTTTTGATGATGAAAACGACATAAATGGACAATAATATGGACAGTATTCAATAAACTAGGATGAGGCGCAGCCACTAAGAGTAATGTTTTACAAAGTTTTACAGACTTTGGTGAAAAGTTATCTGGTTACAAACTGTTATTAACAATGTATGTTCAATACATGTATCTCTTTCTTCCTCCATATAACAGAGAAATATACAAAAGTGTTAGCAATAGTACATATTAATTTCCTTCCTTTTTATGTTTCCACAGTAATTATGTTTTGTTTTGTTCTTATAATTAGAAAAATAAAGCTTTTGTGTATGTAATTTATATATTTTCTCCCTCCCCTGGAGGCAAACCTAAAACTCATAACTAATTTTCTGTCAAAGAAAACACAGACATGCTTGGGGAAAAAACACTATGTACCAGTTTTTGTTTTCTTCTCTCTGTGATTCCTAAATAATATTATTGATTTGAACTTGTCTGCTTTCAAAAATTATTTAATTCAGCTTACTTAAAACCATGAAGAAAGACTAAGGCCAAAATCCAATAATAGAAGACTGAAGAAAAAATGTGAAGAAGTAAATGGAGTGAGAAATATAAAAAGCCTGAAAGTCTTATTAGGCAAATTGCAGCTGTTGAACCAAAATGCCAGTGTAAGCTTCCTGATAGGATATGCAAAAAAGATAACATATTATGCTAATTAATTAACCATGGGAAAAGTCTTAGCTTACTAGGAAAGACTGGACATAAGCTTTGTCATTTTTTATATTAATTTATTCATGTATTTAACAAAAGTTCATTGACCATATACTGCATATAAGGAACTGAGCTAGTAGCTTAGGCAGAGGGAAAAAAAAGTATAGAGAATGTAATTGCAAGTGAAGGTCAGGTTACTGTGGTTGAAGAGCTAACCAGTGTGACAAGTCTCATCAACTCTGAGGTGCTACCCTTTGTTGCTAATGATGTGCATCTGCATAAGACTTGTATTGTTATAAGGTTGTTGAATGCTGCTTGATATATGTTCCTTGATTATGAAACTAATATTGACCATCCTAGTTATCAAGAGAGTTTGGCCAGTGTCTGCCTTACCCACTTTCCAATTTTCTGCCTGCTGTCCCCACATACTCTAAACTCTATGAAGTTGGGAGTTCTTTATTTGCTCATGTCCCTTAACTAGAGTATAGAATGGCACCTTATTCCACATTAAGTGCTCAGTAAGTATTCCTCCAATATTGATGTATTGATTGAATCGATGACAATATTTTCTACAAGATTTTAGCATGACACCTTTAATTTAGAGTTACAACTACTGTTTTCATTTAATCACATTGATTTCAAACTATAAAATAAAAAAATAACATTGATTTCCTGAAACACGGTTGAGTGGATACTAATGTGTAGAGGTCTTTAGGGGATTCTTTTCCATTGGCTGCTCAAATTTAAAAATTGTGGGCTGGGCGCGGTAGCTCACGCCTGTAATCCCAGCACTTTGGGAGGCCGAGGTGGGCGGATCACGAGGTCAAGAGATCGAAACCATCCTGGCCAACATGGTGAAACCCCATCTCTACTAAAAGTAGAAAAAATTAGCTGGGCGTGGTGGTGCATGCCTGTATTCCCAGCACTCAGGAGGCTGAGGCAGGAGAAGTGCTTGAAACCGGAAACCTGACGGTGCAGTGAGCTGGGATCCTGCCACTGCACTCCAGCCTGGCGACAGAGCGAGACTCTGTCTCAAAAAAAAAAAAAAAAAAATGTGTAGGTCATCAATATATCTGTTATTACAAATTTAAAAGCAGCTGTGTGTTTTCATAAGGAACCCTCTGTTATAAAATCTGTTTTATTATAATCTACAGATTGACTTCTCCATTGATCCCCATAATCTCTAGAGCTATAAAAATGATATACATGTTTCAAGACATCAGCGTAAAAGGTAAAAGATACTGTACCTCAGTACGCATTTGTAGTTTTCAAACATTTTCTTATCATAAGAACTCTTTATCAAAAGAGTTCCCATGGGAAGCTCCCTTACCTAAAGCTTTAAAAGCCTCTCTCATTGAAAAGGTATAAGGAGAGGACAGGGACCTCTCATCCCTTACTATCATTTATTTTTTTCCTTCCTCTTCCTTATCTCACACCATTTGGTATCCCCTAACGTGGAAACCTGTGCCTTCTAAAAGTTAGAAAAACATTGTAAAGTGTAAGTTTTTATAGTTGATATGAAGTGTTTCCTTCAAATGAGAAGATTTCCCCAGTATGTGTGGCATCATCATCATCATGTTAAAATCTATCCCATGAAACACAGCAGGTTCTAACTCTACCATTAAATCTAGAAATTCGTGGAAAACTAATTTCAGATTTTAAAGAGAAGCAGTTTGACTCAGCACATTAAGCAAATAGATGGCAATTCATGGAATCAGGGTTTTCAAGTTGTCCTTTGGCTGATGTGTTTGACATTGGGAAAGTCACTGCTGCTCTTTATCTTGGCTTGCTCATCAATAAAATAGCATAGCACATGATGATGCTGACTCATCTCAATCTCACAGAGTGTTGATTCACTAGCAGTGATACTGCACTATTCTATTTAAGTAACCAATAAAAAATAGGAATAGGTAAAATTAGTCACTTTTGTAGTTAAATAAGAATTTGAAGGACGCTTATATGCTTCAGGGCTTCATGTGGATATAAAAAAATTTGGTTAATTTAGGTAAGATTTCACAATGAAAATAAAAATAAATTTCAGTAGAGATGTACGAAGTAGCTCTAAGTAATTCTAATTTTAGTGCAAACTGGAGAGAATGCCAGCATTCAAGTTTCTGGGGGAAGGTGTGAGCAGCAGTTGGGATATGTGCCACAATTCTATCACGACAAATATGCACTGCTTTCAGGACCTTTACAAGTAAAAGGATGTTTATAATTTGTGGAAAGTTTGAAAAAAAAAGTCTAGCTAGTTCTGGTTACTAGAATATGAAACTAGTATAAAAATGCTTATCATTGTAAATCTGGTATTAGAATGTTGCTTTTGATTATCAGTAAACTGAATCCCTGAATTCTCTGCTTGAGTATGAATAGCTATCCCAGCTGTAACAGAAAACACTAAAAATAATTTTTTAAAAAACCTTAGTAACTAAAATGGTCATTCTTTATCTCTTTCAAGGTAATCACATCATATGCCTTAGGTGACACTTCTGTGCCTTGCTCTTAATCATGTGTGAAACAATCTTAGGTTAATTGCTGAATTTTCCTGGAGAACTTGAACTTCATTGAAGGTCACTTCCTTTAGTTCAGAATGTATTCTTACATTTTGATCCTTTGCGTTTTATCAATTCTCCTTCATAATGGTTCAAATCATTTTATCAGTGATCTTGCCAGAGAGGTGAGTCAACCATATTTGGGAAGTTCATTAAATTGGAGGCCACAAGGGCACCATTTGCTTAGCTGAAGTACTATTCACACAGGCCCAAGTAATTAATGTACTTCCTAAATTGCTCACAAAATAGTTTATTCACCCAGAAAACTCTCTCCACAAAACCCGTTAATCCCTTTAACATGCTTGCAAAGCAAGTACATTAAAAAGATTTGAATCCTGATCCACTGGACAAATTACAGGTTATTCAAGAGAACATTTTATTACATTAAAGGCTAGGTTTAGAAAGATATTGATTGGAAGGGGAAAATAGGAAGATCTTGAAAGAAAGAGAGCTGGATTGAAATCTTGACCTAGGTCAACTTCAGGCTATACATTGACTATTACGTGCTAGGATGAGAATATAAAGGTGCCAAGACAGAGTCCTTGCCTCAAGGTACTCCTTGTAAGTGGGAAAGACATTTTAACCTTGGATAAGTAGATGGATTTCCTTCTTCATAAAATGGAGAGAATGATATATGCTGCTGAGTTATTGTAGTCTAATAATAAAAAATGAAAGTGCTAGCTGGCATCAGGTAGTTCTGAACGTGAATCCAGATTCTGCACATATCTTGGTTCAGTATGATCATAAACAAGTTACTTAACTCATCTAGGCATGAGTTCTTCTGTCTTAAAAATTAGTTATAGCATTACTTAGCCGCAATGATTATTGTGTAGCTCTGATGTGCTAATACACAAAGTGCTTATCTCTGTTCCCAGAACAAATGGAAAGCTATCTCGTCATACATCCAGAAAAATTACACATAGATATGCCCTGATTACAAACACACACACACACACACACACACACACACACACACACGCACACACACACACACGGATACACATGGAGACTTAAACCTTTAAACCACAGAGAACTAAAACTACGAATGGGAACTACATGAAACACTTATAAAAAGCACTTTGAAAGATCAATTTTATACAGAATGAAACTTTCATAATATGGACAAAAAGAGTTATGCTATTTAAAATGGACATCGGTTAATTCAGTTATGTACTTCAATTATTTCTACAGCTGTATGCAATGGAAGAGAAAGCAAAGATCACTTTGCCGTTGCTCTATCAAGGTTCACACACAAGTTCTAATCTTTCACAAGGTACGACAATTACAATTATTTTCCTTTATAAGACAACTGACCTTTGTTAATAGATCAATAATGGGCATTATTTTGACATACAAATGAAATGAAAATAGTTCTTGTGGCAAATAAACCCTGTATTCCTCAGTGAACCCTAATTTCCACTTCCTGATGTTCACATCTTTATCTAATTCCCTTCCCTTGACTGAAAATAGTTGATTTTGAATTGATCACAAGGGATGTAGATGTGAATGAATCAGTTGAAAGTTCTCCAAAGTAGGACCAGGCTTCCACTGAGGTCAGAGACACTCTCTATTACTGAGTTTGGAGAAGTAATCTGCCATGTTGTGGGTGGGTCTGTGGAAGGGCCATGTAACAAGGAACTGCCGTTGACCTCTAGGAGCTTAAAGTAGTCTGGTCAACAGCCAGGAAAAAAAAATCTTAAAAAAGAACACTTGGTCCTACAACCACAAGGAGATAAATTCTCCAACAACTAAAGTGGGATTGGAAACAGAGCTCTTCACAGATGAGCCTGCAACATGGTAAGACCCTGGAACAGAGAACTGAGGTAAGCTGCACCTGGACTTTTGAACTATAGCAACTGTGAAGTTGTAAGCCACTGAGATTGTGGCTTTTTGTTATACAATATAGAAAACAAATATACTCCTCTTGACAGAAATGTTTTGAATTTAGCGTATAGAAAGATAAAATACAGTAACACATAATGGTATTGGTTTATGTACCAAAAATGTATTGTTTTGTGACCATTTGTTCCCTAGTGGGAGTCTTTGCAGTATAAGACACGAAATAAACTGGGGTGGGAGTCACCTCTTTGAAATTTCCTGGGCAAAGAAATTATCCACTTAAGATAAAAGTGAATCGAGTCATCAAGTATTTCCTATGTACTATACTCACTAACTGTATAAGCAGAAAAGGCTGTCACTAATTCTGGAGAAAGTGTTCTTTACTAGCTAGTTTGATATCGAATAAAATTATTAATTTCTTCCTCAGTAACAAAAGAGGGCAGAAAGAGAATTTAGTTACATATAGAAAGGTATATTAAAAATTATGTTTCAGGGACATGACTACAAAAGAAAAATAAAGTCTTTAAGCATCATATGCAGGTACTTTGCAATGAGAGAAAGGATAGAAAGTCCTTCGCAGTAGACAGAAATGGAGTGGGAGTTGGCCTTATGAAAAGGAAGTAAAACGATTTCTGTAGGTCGATGAGAAGGACTAAAGAGGCACAGTTAGAATGGTCAGATAAACCTAGGGACCTAACTGCCAAGACACCACATTGGATCACTTTTAAATATGTGGGACACAGGGAAGCACCACTTCTTCTCTTGCAGTTGCTATGTGGAAAATTTAACTGTTTACATCAAGCACAGGCCCACGATAGATTCGTGCTGAAAGAGAGTTTTAGGGTCCTTGAGCCTAATTATTTCTTTTGCTAGTTTTTTGAGAAAACTAAGGGAAAGAGCTGGTAAATGATTTCCCTGTTGTCATTCAGCAAGCTGAGAGTGCAGCAAAATAACTCTAGATTCCTGATTCAGTAATGTTTTTGTTTAAAGCTTACTAAACAGATATAAACTGGTAAACAGGGATAATCATATAGATGTTTATCAACAATATACTACATATATAACTATATTTAATACACACACACACACACACACACACTCCTTAAAAGGCCTAGTATAATAGTCCAATGCTCCAGTTTTATAGATTGGGAAAACTGAGAGCCTAAGGGGTTACTTTATACAGCTACTATCCCCAAACTTAAAAAACAAAGAGTTTTACAGAGTGAGTCAGATATAATTTCTTTGGGCTATTTCATTTTTCATTTTAACCCTATTAGTATTTATCACCATATAAACATTCAAAGAAATTCGTATATGCAGACGTAACTGGGGTGTTCCTGATTTCTCCTGTTCCGCCTGTGATAAAACTTTTGTGGCACTGTAGCACTGCTAAGTTTATCAATTGTCTTTCCCTCACCTCGTAGATCAGAACTTATCATCCCCCTATCCTTGTCCTTCTGAATCTTTTGTCAAGTCATTGCTTTCCAATCTCTGATAAAGTGTTGAAGAATTACCCTTATGCCTCTCAGAGATACATACAGTCATGTGCCTCATAACTGTGTTTCAGTCAGTGAGGAACCATATGTATGATGGTGGTATCATAAAATGACACTACTCTATTTTTTTCAGCTGGATCTGTTATGTTTAGGTACATAAATACTTACCATTGTGTTACAGTTGGCTAGAGTGTTCAGTATAATAACATGCTGTACAGGTTTGCAACCTAGGAGCAATAAGCTATACCACATAGCCTTAGTGTCCTTATATGATGTCCCCAACATATAGCCTATGATGTTCCCACAATGATAAATTTACCTAATAAAACATTTTTCAGAATGTATACCTGTTAAGAGACACATGACTCCACATTTTGAAAGTAATCACGAACATGCCAAGTCTCAATCCCCTGAAATAATGCCCAACATTAGAAATGTTAACTGTTGGAAAAGTGTTTCTGGAGAATGTATTAGAAGCTTTTGGACAATGCCATAAAACCACTTAAAACTTTAGATAGCTCTAGCTGCTGGGAAGTTACTTCAAAAGATAAACCACAAGTAAACGGAATAGATAGAATAAAATCTTTTTTAAAAAAATCAAATGCCTTATAAGTCACTGGTGCAAATACTTTTCGGATCTTTCTATTTTTAATGTAGAACCTAAACTAAATCTAAAATGTCTAGTCTGAAAATGAAAATTCCAGGATACATGTTGTTTAAACTGTTTTGTTGGTCCCCCACTATTTTTAATGATATTTATTTCCTTACCTGAACAACCCAGAGGTTGAGCAAATGCAACCCAAAGCCTGTGGTTGTTTTTCAACTCAGTTCGATTCTCACCTCTCTCTCTGCTTCTTCCCACCCCCCACTCAGTTGCCATGTTCAACAACACTTCAAAGATGTGGCTGGCTTCATTTCTGGGCTTAGATTCTGTTTAAAGAAGCAGCTAAATTGGAATCAGTTTATCACCCTTGGCTAGAATTTTTAACAAAATTTGAAACTGTAGAGGACCCCCAGCCACATCTAAATGATGCTGAGTCTATCAGCTGGGTACTTGATCTTCAAAGCAAGCCATAACCCTGGATAAATCTCACCGTCACTGCTAGCATTGCATCTTGAGCCTTCAGACATGTAGCTTTGTGGATACCCAGGGCACTTTCAGTATTTTTATTTTCTTCTTAAAAAACAAGAAATTAGTGAAGTGTGGTTTTAAACATTTTTCTTTATGATGATGCTTTTATTAAAATTAAAGCAAATGTAGAGAAATAAGTGCGGGAAGATATGCAAACACAAGAGAAAAATCCTAAAATTAATTTTCTCTATTGTATTTGAAATTAGGGCAGCAGAGTTAGATCTGAGAGTGTAAACACTAACCATCAAATAATGTTATGGGGTACAGAAAGCACAAACTACTACAGAGTTTCTTCACTTAATTGGCTGTGTTATGAAGAATTCAATCAGTTGAAAACAGAACCACTGTCTTGAAAAAGTAGAAGTTTTTATCAGTATCTTCTTTTTATCTATGGTTTCAAGCTTTTTTGAGTACTTATCTTACATTTAACAATGCCTGTATACACCTTATAAAGAGTGGCTGGACTGCAGTGGTTTGTCCTCTGTAAAGGTCACGGTATGTTTTAAAGAACTTTTCACTTGAGATGAATGTTGAATGATGGACAGGTGTTCTCCATAGGATAGAAATGAAATACTCCTAGCAAACATGGTAACATGAACACAGTCAAAATGGGATAAAAATAGCCTGGCATATTTGTGAAACTACCTGCATTTCAGACTGGCTTCTGTGTAGGAAGGGGTAAGAGGTGACCCAAAAAGAGATGAGGCTAAGGTGCAGGGAGAAATATCTTATTACTCAGTTTAGATTGACTGAGTGTGAGGAGTGACTATACAGGTGATGGCAGCATACTGAAAAGGGAGATCCAAGGATTGTGAGAACATTTTGGGAGTGTAATAGGCCAGAAGTGTAATAGGCTGCAGCCGGGAGGATAGTGGACATCAAACCAGGAGAGACTTGAAAGTGAATCAAGCTAAAGGTGTGGTTGAAGGATATAATGATACAATAGACAGGGATGTCAGTATTTAGGGATACGAGAAAGTAAAACAAAGAATGAAATACTGAATAGGTGATGAACATCATTTTAAAAATTGAAAACAAAAATTGTACTAGGGTGACCTGTTTATTTGGAGCCTCATACATGGAAAATGAGAAGGTTCCTCCAATATGCACTTGATAGACAACATGGTTCAGTGGAAAGCCATGGATTTTGAGGCCTGAAGACCCACAGTGGTATTTTATCTGCACCTCTGTATCTGTGGGAACTTCAGATGCTACTTAACCTCTCCAAGCATTGGTTTTTACATATATAAAATGAATAATAATACTTATCCTATAGAATATTGTGAATTTATTATTATTTTTTTAGAGACTAGGTCTCACTCTGTTACCCAGGCCAGAGTGCAGTGGCATGATCAAAGCTTATACAACCTCAAACTCCTGAGCTCAAGTGATCCTCCTGCCTCAGCCTCTAGAGTAGAAAATACTGTGAATTTTAATTAAATTGATATATAATATCTGACACAATTTGTGGCACATACCATATATAAAATAAATGTTAGTTTTCTTTCCTGTAGAAAATCTACTTGGGATACATTTGCATTCTGCATAATTTAGAAAAGGGTTTTGCAGTAAAGCAATATTTGACATGATGGACAAAAATATATAAACACTATAAGAGAAAAAGGAGCCAGGGACTGCATTAATGGTAAAGGCAATTATGGCAGAACAGGAGAGAATTTTGTAGCATTATTCCCTAGGAGATATGAGACAAACATGAATGAAGGACCTTTTCCTTAATAATTAGGGCCTATGGCCTTTCTACGCAAGTACATTAAAAAATGTTTTTTTATTGGCTTATCCTCCTATCTTTATGATATGTTACTATTTGATAAAAATTTTCTGCTTAATCATGTTATGAACAGTTTCAACCACCAAGATATTGTACTGAAATGCTTTTTAACACATTTTGCAGAGCTCAATCTACATTTAGCAAAACAGCTGTATTTCAATGTCATTCAATTAAATCTAACCCTCATTATTTGTGTTCCTACTATGCACTCAGTATGTTACTGCTATCAATAAAGAATGACTACAGTATATCCCATTCCCTCAAGGATCTCATATTTTACTAGCTTATTCCTATTGATTTGAATTCTTTTCATCGTGGACCCATGGGATATATAACTTTACATATCACTGTGGATCATACCAGGGCAAAAGGAACACTTGGAACAGCTGAATGAAGTGTCCTACCACTTTACAGAATTTTTCCAAACTAGTTAATGTCCTTTTCTACTGGAAGTTTATCTTGTCTTAATGTATATCTGAGTATAAAAAACAAGATAAAATGTCCACTTCCAGAATCACTTATTTTCTGTGTAAAAAATTAGTTTACTTGGCTCCAAACAGCCCAGTTTTAAGAAAACCTTCTTTTAGCTATATACTATAGTCTTCGAAACCCAGCATTATTTCTTGTACTTTTTTATAACAGGGCTAGACTTCCCAAGGTAGCTTGCAAACTTAGCTCAGTAATACTTCTTTAAGTCTAATGGGTGAAGTGAGAAACCCCTTTCTTCTACCTTTAAATGTCTGTTTCTCCTCCTGGAAAATATCCTCGACTTCTTATTTTTACTCCCTCATTTCCCATATCCAAATCAATGTCTAATGATGCTAATTTCTAAATATTTATTGAATCTATATGACTTCTCTCTGTATTCTCCCTGACCTATGTTAGACCTTTATTTATCACCTTAACCAACTTTTCTTCCCTCTGTCCTGATCTTTTGGCAAAGTAAACATTCAAACAATGAGCTCTGACACGGAGCTCATTTGCTAAAAGGCTTCGGGGAGGGGGAGCTTTATTGTCTACAAGATAAAATTCAAGTTTCTGTGTTTAGAATAAAATGTCTTCTATAAAATGATCTCTGCCCTTTTTTCATGGCACTTCTTGGCTTCACATTTTAACAGGCATACTGAAAAACAGCATGCTTCAAGCCATTTTACTCCATTCTGTCTGTGCTCACTCTGAAAACTCTGCTTCACATACGCTCTGTCTTCTGCTTTTTCGCTTCACGACCTCCTGCTCATGTTTCAAGAATCAGTTCACTTGTCATTTCTTCCAGGAAGCGTTCTCTGATAACCTTCCTTCGGGCAAGGTCACATCCTGTTTCTCTGAGCTTAAATAATTCTCTGTGTATCCTTTTATAACAATACTTATTAATGAAGTTACCTGTATAGATTCTGAGCTCCTTTATGTAAAATACCATATATCCTTAGTCTTTGTGTTACAATTATCTTCTATCATGCTTGAAACGCAATCATCAATATTTCATAAAACATACCAATTTTCCCTTGTTTTCCAAAATAAGTACAATATGCCTACCATGGTTGCCATTTTCCTACGAATGCTGCTCGTCCCCACTAAGTTTTACCATATGAAGTTGACAACTCTAACCCCACCCAATATACGTGATGTTTTGTGAAACCTGGTGTTAGTTCTTCCAGCTGTGCAGATTTGGTCACTTATAAACATTCTGTATTTTCTTGTCCCTAATTACTTTTATAATTTATTAGGGAATTTAACAACTCCAGAGTTACCAGGTTTCTTTGGTAGCCTGTGGAGAGAGACTTAACAAAAGCCATTCAGGATCTAAGTTAATTACAATCTATGTCTTAATTACAAACACTATGTATTTTCACTGCTTCAAAGAATCTTAACTATATAGAAGTAGTAAAATTTTATTTTGCAATAATTACACTGATGTGATCTTGCAAAATTTATCTACCTCACTCTGGCCTCTGATGGCTAAAATCTTTATTTGAAATCCTATGGAAACTGATGTTAACTGCTTTGCTATTGATTTACCTCACTTGAAATTGTTGCTGAACATGAATTTAAGTGTAAACACTTAGAAAAAAATTCATAGTATAAAACTTACTTAATTTCAACTGCACATCAGCTCTCTATGCTCAGTGTATCCTATACCAATTACTTATTAAATCCTTAGCATACTTTTTGTGGAGTAAAGAAGGACAGGGAGTATGAATAAGTATCAGCTAATAGGATTTAGTTTTTATACACAATGATTTTGAGCATCTAAGTGTAATGTAAAGTAAGCTTCACTTGAAATGCAATAGCCTGGCTTCTAACAGCTTAATCAAAATATATTAAGAAAATTGATACCTGTGGATAGATCTCATGGGGAATTCCTTGAATGAGAGAATAAGTGAATGGACCTTAATTTAAGAGTGAGTTTAGAGGTGGACTTAAGGGAGAACTATTCCCATGCTGCCTTTTCTTTTTCTTTTCTTTTCTTTTTTTTTTGATGGAGTCTCACTCTGTTGCCCAGGCTAGAGTGCAGTGGCACAATCTCAGCTCACTGTGACCTCCGCCTCTGGGTTCAAGCAATTCTCCTACCTCAGCCTCCCAAGTATCTGGGATTACAGGTTCCCGCCACCATGCCTGACTCACTGTTTTTGTATTTTTAGTAGAGACGAGGTTTCACAATGTTGGGCGGGCTGGTCTCAAATTCCTGACCTCAGGTGATCTACCCAGCTAGGCCTCCCAAAGTGCTGGGATTACAGGCATTTTCCACCTTGCCTGGCCCCCCATACTGCTTTCCAACACGTGAATGAAGGTATGTTTAGAAGTATTCTTGTTTTACCAATAATTCTGCTAGAAAAAGTATAAAATATTATGATTCCTGTATTTTAGTAAATATATCTACTACCCCTGTATCAAGAATTGCCCTTTAAGATGTCCAAGGATACCAGAAGTGGCATTTATACATCTACTTTCCTGGCAACAATAAGGTTTGGTTTTATTTTGTTTTTCGGTTTAAAGTTGATCTATTTGGCCTAAATTTTTAATTCATTCTTCCCTATGGGACAAAAATGTTAGGAATATTCTACTAGCAATGTAGTATTTTGCATGTATTTCTTCTCTTAAAAAAGGCAATCATCTGATCAAAGAGGATGCTTCCTTATTACTGAAGATGAAAAATTGCACTTAAAACTACTATAAGGCAGAAGTAGAACTGATAATATGTTTGGTAACAGGGAGACAGTGATTTTGTCCCCAACCTCATGGCCTTCATCTGCAGATCTAATTATCATCTATGGAGAAATGAATAATTCCCTGGCTTTATAACAATGTACATTTCAACAGTGACCTCACAGAAAAGGGAGTCAGGTAAATGCAAGGATATGTTTCTAAGGAAGAAAACTAATGAAAATTAAGAATTTTATCCAATGTGTACATTAGAAGAACAAATATACTCCCAAGAAACCAAATAATTTGTATAGAGTTTTGACAGATGGAAAAAAGAATAAATAACCTCTACATTGAGGACAATAACACCTGTTAAGTAGCTTGCTTCATTGAGGTTTTGTGCTTTAGGATTTAGCATGCCATATTCTACTGTAGCATAGTTATGGGACACTAATGTTTCTTTGGTAACATTGAAAGGAGGATAGGAAAACTCAGATGATGATAGCTATCCCCACTGTATTATATATTACAAGTTACCATAAATTTTAATTCTGTAGGCTGCTTAATCTGAACTCAGGCAAAGAACCTGAAACCTCCAAAGAATACTAAAACTAGTTTAATACAAGTTGGAAGTGTAGTAGGATGGCTTTTATATGGATTGACATATACTATTGACCTTTGAACATACTGGGTTTGAACTGTGCAGGTCCATTTATACAAGAATATTTTTCAACCAAAAGTGGATTGAAAATATAGTTTCGGTGGAATGCAAAACCCTTATATACGGAAGGTCAGCTTTCTGAGCACAGAGTTGATTGCAGAACTTGAGTACACACAGATTTTGGTAAATATGGGGGCCTTGGAATCAATTTTCTGCATATACCAAGGGACAACTCTGTGAACAAACAAATTTGTGCTAACTTCCTTTTTCATGTTCATAGATTTCAGAAAAAGACATTATACTGTTGATAATCTTTGCTAAAATGCATCTAAATTTTTGCCTAGGAGGAGAGATTTTGTGATTTGAGATACGTCTATACTGATTCATGAGGTATAGGTCTATACTGATTTGTGAGATGTGGCTAATGGTACAGCTGGATGGTCAGGAACTTGAAGAGTACAAAATTGGAAAGTTGATGACATGGATATCTAGGACAAATGTGGATACAATGGCAGTGGTGGGCTGTCTGGAGCAACCGCTACCATCGGGCCAGCTGCAGCAGGAAGGTACAAGTGGTGTGCAGCAGCAGGAGCGGCTGCAAGCAATGGCTGTGGCGGGTCCCTTGTGCCCAACATCCCTGAGGAAGCAGACTTTGCTGTCTGCCCCTTGCTCCACCAGGCAAGACATGCTCCCAGGCCCGGCACTTCTACTGCTCCGGACTCTGGCCTTGCTTTGCTGCTGTTGACCACCACTGCTGTGGGAGGGCATGGGGAGGAGGTGGAGCTGGGCATGGGGTGATGCCATGCTCCACAGAGCCAGTGGGAGCCAGGGACAAGCAGGAACTCCCCAACCCCACATATAGCCCACCACCCTGGGAGCCATCAGAATTAGACTGGGCCAAGCCACCCACCAGCAGAGGAACAGTGTCCTCAGGCATGGGGGGCAGGCAGAGAGGGGTCCAGTGAGGACCTGGAACCCCCACCCCAGGCTGAGAGGAAGTATGGCTGGAGTTTCCTGAACACTCCACAGAGCAAGCAGGAGCCCTGCCCTCCCAGGTACAGGACCCCAGCATCTCTGCACTTTGCACTCTGGGGAGCTGGGAAGGCCCCCTTGACCCCTGCAGGCTCAGGGGTGTCTGCTTTTCCTGCCTGGCCTCTCCCTGCTGTTGATACCCACTCCCGTCATGGAGAGGAGTCTGTCAAAACCCAGCCAGGTGTGAACACACTCCGGGCAGCACAACATGCCAGCCCTCTGCCACCTCTGGACTTCAGGCACCAACAGGTATCGGAGAGAGGCTGAAGGGGAGCTAAGGACAGCCTAGTGCTGCCCTTCAGGCACTCCTTGGTATGAACAGCCTGAATGCCATAAACAACTGCAAGGGGCAGACAGGCTCCTGGGAGGAAGGTGGTAGGTCCCGAGTGAAGCTGCACCTTCAAACCTGAAGCCTGGGGGCCAGGCCACCAGTCCTGTGGATTGCAGAACTTGTGATGCTTTTCCCTGAGCCCACTCACAGCCACCCATGGACCAATCAGAGCATACTTCCTCCCCTCTGAGGCCTATAAAAGCCTGGGACTCAGCCAGAGCTGGAAGGATGATGGGATGAACTGCTGCAGAGAGGAGCTACCCTCTCTGCTAGGAGTTGAATACTTGATGGGACATGCTGGCTGCAAAAAGGAGCTGCCCACTGTGGGTCTCCTCTGAGCTGTTCTATTGCTCAATAAAGCTCCTCTTTGTCTTGGTCACCCTTCAGCTGACTGCATACCTCATTCTTTCTTGTTGCAGGACAAGCACTCTGGACCTGCCAAATGGCAAGGCTAAATGAGCTGTAATGCAAACAGCTGAAACTTGACCCTTTCTCACCACATTGCAGGTGAAGAGGAGAGAAGAGCTCCAGCCCTTTGCAGAGCCCATATTTGGGAGCTCTTTGAGGCAGGGCTGTAACTCCCTCTTTGGGGACCTGCAGTTCCTGGCATCTGTAAGCTTCTGGGTGCCATGACAATCCCCAGTGCCAGCCAGGAAGCTGCTTGCAGTACACCTGGTCCAGCTGCAGCCTCTCAGAGAGCCAGCACCCATGTCAGCATATAGAGCTGCCCACCCCACAGCAGCAGCCATCATGTTTGATTGCACAGTGGCCGGGCCCCACACTTGTTCACACACCCCTTGTTGTTCCACACCTGACTCGCAGTCTCCCTTGGAGGTGTGAGATCCAGGCAGGTAGCATGAGCTGAGTGTACCCTGTCAGACTGAGTGGGTGGAATGAGCCCACCGGGCCAGAGCAAAACTTGGGTAAAAGCATCACTGGCCACAGGTTTCCAGCCAGAAAAGTGACACCCCAAAGATTGCATAACAGGTAGGCCTCTCTGAAAAAGCACAAAATGTGAAGATATTTATGTCAAATTTATTCAGAAAAGTCTTCTATAAAGGAGTATAAGTACTATTTGTCAGCATATGAGCACATCTGGATAAATCAACTGGTGATCCATTTTCATGTGAAGGAATGTTCAATATTTTTTGATATGTCAGTCTTTCTAAATTATTCTAAAAGTGCAATCTAATATCTATACAATGTTAATAATTTTTTTTCTATGACTTTTAATCAAATTCTAAAATTCACAAATAAATACAAATGTATAAGAATGACCAAGGGCATTCCAAAAAAAGACAAATAAATTGTCCTTGACTTAGATGTTGAAACGCATTATAATGTTTTAGTGAGCAATATATCAATCTGGATACTAGGTGCCTACACAGGATGTCATATCTATATATCAGAACATTCAGACTGAACTATTAATTTCTCTTCAACTCACCTCCTGCCTCAAGACTGCCTTGTTAGCAGGGTCAGCATTTTAGTATAATGTAATAATATGTGGTATTTTATGACAATAAATTGTCAACTTAGATGAAGTCAACAATTTCTTTAAAAAAAAAGGTTATTAAAATTAACATAGGAAGAAATAGAAATCTGAATAGTCCTATATCTATTAAAGTATTTGAGTTCATAAATAAAAAACCTTTCTCAAAGGAAACTTTAGGTATGTAGAATTTAAGCAATATATTTTACATATGTTAAACTTTTTTTTATAACTTTAGAAAATACAGAAATAATACTTTTCCAATGCATAATATTTATAAAATAAAAATCAAAATCTGATGAGACCACTGAAAGAAAAATTACAGGTGAATCACTCTCGTGACTATAATGTAAGATATGTAAAATATTAAATACACCTATTAGCTAATGCAGTCCACTGACAGATATGAAATGTATTATTAAATTGGGTTTTTTATAGGAATACTAAGGTTAGCTTACTATTTAAAAATTAAGTAATGTAAATTATCATATTAAGAAAATAAGAAAAAAAATTCCTCACTAGAAATAGCAGTGGTTTGATTCCAGGATATGGCTTAGTCACATGTGTCATATATTAGGATATGAGACATCTTGATGCATTTTCCAAGGATATTTAATTTGAAACAATAAAAATCTCCAAAAATGGACCATCTAATGTTAAGCTAGGTATCCAGTATTTGTAACTTTGAGCAAGTTATTTTATTTGTCTCTTAGTTCCCCACGCATAAAAGTGACATCCACAAAATCTGCATTGCCTTGTTTAACTTACAGCAAAGTATTGTTTTTAAGGATCCAAATTTTATTAAAAATATGTTAAGACTTTTAAAATTATATACTTGCATATACCTTTAGTGCTATAATCTATTTTTTAATAAAGTCTTGATTATGATGCTTAGAAACCAATAACACCTTATACAAAATATGGTATGAGATATTTCAATATTATATGAAGAAGAAGTTGAGGTGGAAACATAGTTGTTCAGTTCTCAAGTTGGCTATGAGCACTTAAAAGGTTAGACCAGAATTCTAATCTAAGTAAATAAGGCCCATCATTACTAGTGTCTTAAGTTTCTTCCTTTGTTAGCTAGAAGAAAGGTAGAGGAATCTGGCTAAAAATTAATCAGTGAAAATAACATACATTTCACAATGTCTTATTTACTTCTCCTTTATGGTTGATGCAATAAATCCTAGGGGTATTGTGGTATTCTATACCATGTAACCCAAAAAATTAGACTCCCTATAGGATAAATTAGGCTACTGTGATGAAAAGACTTGAAATTTTTCTCTTTTGTTTCAAAACATGTTTAAAATAAAACTCATAATTAACAAATCTGCCATCATTATTTGCAAATCTTTTATCTCTCTGTGGTTGAGACAAACAGACATAAACATGAACACAATACCATCCATCAGGCAGTGTTATTTACCTTCTTGATGTTTCTCAGTATTCTAGCCATATGCTGATAACACTACACATAAGTGTAAGTGGGGGTGGTTCAAAAGTACAGTTAGATAGAAGAAATAATATCTAGTGCTTAGTAGCACTATAGAGTGACTACAGTTAACAATAATTTATTGTGTATTTCAAAATAATGAAAATAGTATAATTGTAATGTTCCTAACACAAAGAAATGATAAATGCTTGAGGTGATAGATACCCTAAGACGGGGTGGTTAATTAGTACAAAAGTACAGTTAGATAGAAAGAAATAATATCTAGTGTTTAGTAGCACAGTAGAGTGACTACGATTAACAATAATTTATTAAGTACCCCTACTGTACTTTATTCATCTGTTGATATGCTATCTTCCTTTTTAACCTGTTAGAGCTCTGTGGATACAGTAGATTATTTTTTTGATCTCACTGTTCTTGACTTCCAACACGGCATAGAATAAGTCTCAAAATGTTATTTTAAGTCAATAAATGAAACGTGAATTTCTCTATTAAAAAATACTAAGGTATTCTATGTTTTCCAATACAATGGAGCCAATATTGTAATCTTATTAGAATACAGATTTCCAATATGTTTAATTAAAAACCACTGTATCTTCATCTCCCAATAAGAAGTACCACTAAAGCAAAAACAAGAACAGTGGAAAAACTTGGTTTTCTTTTATTTTTATACTGTGTACCATTAAGAAAATTTCAAGAAATAAAAAATATTGATAAATTATATTTGAGTAACCAATCTTGTTACTTGTTTGAATAAGTCAAGTAATAGAATAATTAATGTGTGGAGTTGAGGTTGTTTTGCGAATATAGACTATATCTAAAATATATGTGAAAAGATAGACTGGGTCTTTTTAAAATATTTTTCATTTTAAATTACATAGATACATAATAGGTATATATATATTTATGGGGGTAGGTGTGATATTTTAATACAAGCGTGCAATATGTAATGATCCAATCATAATAATTGAGGTATCCATCACCTCAAGCATTTCTTTGTGTTAGGAACATTCCAATGATACTCTTTCAGTTATTTTGAAACATACAATAAATTTTTGTTAGCTGTAGCCACTCCATTGTGCCACTAAGCACTAGATATTATTTCTTCTATCTAACTGTACTTTTGTACCAATTAACCACCCCCTCTTTTGCTCGCCTTCCCCACTATACTTCCCAGCATCTGGTAACAATCACTCTACTCTTTATCTCCCTGAGTTCAATTTTTTGAATGTTATTAGGGGAAATGACAAAAGCAGGAAGACAATTTTAGTGGGCAAGTGATGCATATAAAGCTGAACTTAGTAACGTCAACCTGGAGATTGTGTAAGATTAGTAGAACACAAAGAAAACAGAAAGGAACATTCTATTTAAACTATAAGGTGATACTAAATTTGTTTAGAATTATGACTATTACAACAACAATGAAGAAGTAACACAGACAACAGCAAAAAAAAAAAAAAGGCTATGCATGGTCAATGAGGTACAAAGAAAATAGATGTAATACCTACTTTACTATATTAAAACAATTAGTAAAAGAATTATAAAATATTCTTTTAAGATTTAGCACATAATTAACCAAGTTTTATATTTTGATCTAATTAGGTAGATTATTTACTCTGTATATGACCTATCAGGAAATTCTGTTTTCCCTTTAGAGCTTTTTAATAAAAATATATCTTTTAATGTTTTATTATTAAAGTGTACAGGTATGCTATGAACTCTAAAGAGCTCTAGTTGGTGTCATCATCTGTTATAATCTTTTCTTACCTAGCTAATATGAAGAATAAAACTTTTGGGAAAAAGGAAAACCTTGGGAGTATCCTGGCCTTTAGAATTGCTCAACCCAGGACATTATTTCCAGTGTTCTCTCTTTTGTAGCCAACTTTTGAAGTAATTCCCTAAAAGTTTCTTTACTTTTTGAGCTCTGCTTACCATTTCACTTCCTGCTTTCTTATGTGCCAGGCAAAGCATCGCATCCTCTGCTTTTAAAAACAGCTATAACACCTTAATTTATATAAAGATGTGTGTGCATTTCTGTGCCACACATAGATGGTTTTTTTTTAAAAAAGGCTAGCAAATTATCATTGAAGAGATTCTGTTCCTCTAGTCTGTGTAACCTGTGCACCAAAAGTTAGCATAAGTTTCAGTTCCATCCACCATATCAACAATTCATTCTATCTGTTCAGATTTTATTGCTGAACACATAATCCCCAATGAGACCTGGATATTGAACCCTGCCTCATGAAGGGAGGGTTGAGTGCTGAGGCAGGCTGAGCTCTGCCCACCTCTCCACTGGTATCCTTATGATTTTCAAACTTTGCCTGAGGACATAATACTTTATTATAGTTAAATCTGCAGTAAAAAATTTTGTAAACATGATGTATGGGATAAGAAAATGTATGTAAAACTGACTCCCAATACCTCCCAGTTAATATGTTGGTGAAGCCTTAACCAAGGGAAAAGCCTCCTGGAGATCTTCTTTGCTCTGTGTCATTTACCTAGCTCTGTATTGTACCTTTAATTTCTATGACCCATGCCACAACATGACCTAATCTGTACTGTAACAATCGTATCTGGGTATCACAGCATTTGCACTTATTTTTGTGCATTCTCACCTTCTGACTGCAATTTAGCAAAGTTTATACTGTATATAAAACTTTTTCACCAACTATATTTCTGTAACTTTATTTCTGTTGCAGATTTCTTATTGGACAGATTTACAATGATTACGGGGCTGGTCTTCCTTTTGTGGCTGCTTTACACTGCCTGTAATTTTTTCTGATCTCCATTGTCTTAATTTTTCTTGCAATAGTTGTGAATTTTTATCAGCATATCTGATTTTCTCTAAAAACAACTACTTAGATGAGAACTACTTGAAAAAAAAAGTTCAGAAATAACTAACTCTGATTATTCCTGCACCTTGCTTTTCTTCCCTCCTAGATTATGAATTCTTTGAAAACAAAGTGTATATCTTCCTCTCTATTTCTGGCATCTAACTCAGTGCCTAGCAAGTAATTGGCATTTTCATTGAATGTGTATTGAGCCAATGAATAAATGTCACCATTAAATATTTCCTCCATTTTGTGGATTTTACAATCACCCAGCTAGAAAACAGATAGCTGGATCAGGATTTTTTTTGTTGATTCCATATTACCTCACCTATCTTAAGCATCAATATGCATATAAATGTTCTTCTCAGCTTCAATCAAGATCATTCAAAAGGTTATGCCTTTCTGAATCATAAAACTTGGTATTTTGCTTCAGAATGACCTTTTTGGCAACTATACACAGTTTTGGATATCATCTTAAATGCCTCCATTGGCAAATAATATCGTAAGTGTTTTGGTTATTTTCTCCTTCAAAATCCATAATCCTACTAATGGTTACAGAATCAAAAATAGGTTAAATTTATAGTTAGGGTATAATGGTATTTTTAATGTGAATGGATTCTAAAATAGCCATGGTTGGCCAGTTTGGTATTTACAGTCTGTGGCATTTCCAGAGAGACAAATCTTTGTTTACTGACCGTCTGACAATATAGTTTCTTCAGATGAGGTAAACATCATCTGTGGTTCAACAGAAAGTGCACACCATATACAATGCCTGAACAACTGCTATTAGATGAGCATTGATTATACTCTTAGTTTTTTCAAGGTCAAGAAAGAGTCTGGCTAGGATTATATAGCAGATAGCAAGCTTCTTTAGCAGAAAGATCTTTTAAAACCTTTTCTGGCTTTGGCAGTGATGTAGTATATGCTGCAGGCTTACTATCTCTCTCCAGCAGGTCATATATTTTCTTTTATGCTCAGTTGAGTAGAGCTAGGATCAATTTTTAAATCACATTGCTATATTATCCATCTCCACTATTCGACACCAGGTGGATAATTGTTTGCTATTTTTAAACAAGCCTTTAAGTTACACAACTTGGAAGGCCAGGAAAGGTAGGACATAGTTAATTCCCCTGAAATGTTAGCTTATAAATTAAAATTAAATCAAATCATGTGTGTAAAAATTCTACACTCCAGAGAAAAAAAACTATTTCATATTTGCAGGAGTATTTAAAACAAAAAGAAAAAATAGAATAACAATAAAGAATGTCATTGAAAAATCAACTTTAGAGGAACAATCCTTTTTTCTATTTTAATACAAACACTAAAATGGCATGAAATCATTTGAGATACATATAATGTGAGGAAAGAATATAATTAGAAGAATAACATTTGCTATCATGATTAAAAGTTTTCCTAGTTGAGATTTTTGTTTGTTTGTCAAGTGTAACCAGTGGCATAAGCTGAGTGAAGTGCATGTGAAACTTCTCTGCACTATTTTTGCAACGTCCAATGAATCTATAATTTATTCAAAATTAAAATGAAAGGTCATATATGTATCTATCAAGAAAGAATATATGACATTGATTACATAAGGGAGTTTGCTCATTAAAATTATGTTATCTGGTTTCTCAGAAATATTTTTTCCATAAAATAAAATTGTTTTTTTTTTCTTACGATGGATTGAAAAACCAGGAGATAGTTAACATAAATTGGTAATGATGCTAATTAAGTAAGTTAAAGCCACATTCTTCTCTTCTTAACAATAATGAAAAATGCTCTACTAAGCGGTCTAGTTTGAATAAACTTGTGAAAAAAAGTAAATGCTTTTTGCAATCCCTAACACCATGGGGAACATATACGTAAATTAAAACTTGTCAATATCATAAAGCATTAACAGAGAGGAGTTTTCTGAAAGATCAGAACTTAGTGTAGAACCGTGTATTTCACTAAGTGTTGGAGCCAGAATTTGTTAGATGGCTGAGATAAACATGGCTAGGAAAACTATCCTTAATATATCTTCAAATTTATTTTATAGCCTTAATGTTGAAGTTACCAAACAAGAAAAAAAAATTGTGTCTTAAATTTAAAATAATCAAAATATGACAATGTGAAACTAAGGGAAGCAAACAAAAATGAATTTATAAAGTAAAAGAAAATAAAATGTATACATTTGAATGCTGAAATACAGCATAACTCGGCCAGGTGTGGCAGTTTACGACTGTAATCCCAGAACTTTGGGAGGCCAGTATGGATGGATCAACCTGAGGCCAGGAGTTTGAGATAAGCCTGGCCAACATGGTGAAACCCCATCTCTACTGAAAATACAAAAAATTAGCTGGGCATGGTAGTACAAGCCTGTAATCCCAGCTAGTCAGTAGTATGAGGCACTGGAGCCTGGGAGGTGGAGGTTGCAGTGAGCTGAGATCACGCCACTGCACTTCAGCCTGGGTGACAGAGCAAGGCTCTGTCTCAAAAAAAAAAAAAAAAAAAAAAAAAAAGAAAATTAAAGTATAATAAAATAAAATGCAGTATAATTTGCAATTAAAATTAAAAACATGTTATTAAAGTAACCATACAGCTAAATGGCTAAACCACTAAAAAATGTACAACCATTTTTTAAACTAGATACAGTGCTTATAAAGATCATTTGGAGAAATAACATGGAAAAATTGGCAGCAAAATTCTAAAAAAGAATGTTGAGAATTGACCATGCAGTAGCCATAGAGCTTTTATGAACCTATTCTGGTTTGGAGGCTGCCCAATTTGCAAATCGTTTTTTGCTCAATTAAACTGTTAAGTTTAATTTGTCTATTTTGTTTTTTAAAGACGACATCAAAAGTGCGATCGGAAGCAGAGCTTCAGCAACTGCCAGGAGCACTGACTGATCAAAAGAAGTACCCACCAGGCCCACTGTGTCCATTGCTCTCTCACAGCAACTGGGGATCGTGGTAAGCTGCTTCTCAGATTCTGAAGCTCCATGGATTTATGGCTTGAGCTATCCATGTTTGAGCAAATTTCTGATCCAAATTGGGGCTGGAAATTTCAATAGAAACTAGGTCCAAGATCGGACTGAATCCAATAATTGGCTTGAATCCAATTAGAGGCCTCAGATATTTGACTGATTGTAATGATAACACTGCAGGGGGAGCAAACTTCAGCTTCCAAAAGTTTGCAGACGTTTTTGTGTTCTACCCTCTTTCTTTTTTTTTACACACATAGGTAGGGAAAAATCATTGGCTAACTTGGTCAAGGAAATCTAAGAGACAGTCAAGATTCAAGGTAACAACGGAATCCTTAATTTCTGAAGAACTGAGTAATGTACCTTCTGACTATGCCTACAAAACATGTATAAGTATTAGGTCCAGGAGCAGCAAATACTTATAGAAATGACAAATTTTTACTGAAGATAATTTTAAATGACAATGAAACGTTCCAAATGCACAATACTGCACTTTAAGAAGTGGATTTTAAAATGAGGGCTTCTGAATTAGTCTCATCCAGGAATGCCTACTAATGTGCAGAAGTTTCTAAGAGTATTTCCATATTTGTGAGGTTTTTGACTTCTTATAAAAGGCAAATAAAAGTCTTAACTAATTGTTAAGAAAAATTAAATCTGCTAACCCTTTGGCATAGTTACTATCTCACCCCAAAGACGAAAAGAAAGCTATCCTAGATAAAGTGTTTATAAGGCCCTCAGCTACAGCAGCCTTGTTTGTTTTTCAGATCTATCTATGCTGATTCCAGGCATGGAGAATGCTTTCTTTGTCTTATTTCTTAATCGCCTTCACCCTGAATTCAATAATTTAAGCTAAGAAACAGCCACTAAGCTAAAATGACCACCTATTTAAGACACACCTTTCTGGCATTATACCTGGCTCTGGTCAAACCCTTTGGAAAAGAGATTTACATCTATAAAGGAAATCTTCATTTGTAAGGTTATCTGCCTGTGTATAGGGAAACACCATTATTTTAAACTTACATAACAAGTCATACATTTGTTTTGCCTTAACTGAACTTATACTTACACCATTTTTTCCTTGGTTTGATCAAATAATGTTATATTTAGGCCTAATGTCTTAGCTCTGTGCTTTTGAGATATAGATTTTCTTCCTTGTTTCACCTGAGTTGTCCCTTTAGAAATGCAAATTTAGGGTTGCCTAGCCAATTGCTTGGGGCAATGAAATCGATATTTGGGTCATTAATAGTCTGTATGGAAAAAAGAAAAAAATATATTAAAATGTTTTAAAGCCAGCCAGGCCAGCAAATGAGAATCCTTAATGAAAGCTGTTAAGATCTGTTTCCATCTGTCTGTATTGTAAGGTCTTTTAGGTCGACTGACAGCCCCATGGATGCCATGTTAACCTCTGTGACCTGCATGGACATTCCAGATGAGTTCCTGGAAAATCTAAAGTAACTGGAAGATCATAAAAAGAGAAAGAAATGATCAACCCCTGCGGAGCCTACTTAACTTTAAGACGTTCTCTCTTTTTCTTATTCTGGCCTCAATCGACAAGGCCATTGGACTTTGTAACCCATGTTGGCCAACCTCATGACTCCACACCCTACTATCCTCTCCCAGCTTGCAAAACACCTCCCTCAAGTTACTTTTGTATCTTTCCTCTCCCCACTCCAGACCTATAAAACCAACTCCTGTCCCACTGCCCTTTGCTAATGCCCTTTTCGGCCTCAGCCCACCTGCACTCAGGTGAATAAACAGCCATGTTGCTCATACAAAGCCTATTGGGGTGTGGTCTCTTCATTCAGAGCACATGTTTCAACATGTATGTTTATATGTGTTATGTGTGTGTGATAATATTTGGTAAATAAAGCTAGTTCTGAAATTGTTATTAAAATAAGAATGGCTTCATAATTGACAAATGAATATAACTTGATACTGATAGAGACAGGAGGCAGGGAAATTCTGGGCCGAAGAGGGCGAGTCCGTAACGAGGACCCTACCCTCAAGCCGAAAAGCCCGAGACCCTTGCCCAAGGTGAAAATTTACATTCCTGTTTTCCTGCTGGGAAAAATACCCTTTCCTAAACCACTCATGGCCCTGCCCTGCCCCATCCTGTACCTATAAAGACCCTGGACTCACCTGGCAGAGAGGAGAAGTAGCTGGACATTGGGGACTATGGCTGGACATTGGAGAAAAGTGGCTTGATTTCAGAGGGACAGCTTGATGGTATAACTTAGAAGAATCTGACCAGAGAGCCGGACTTCAAGAGACGATTACCTACCCACCCCCACCATCTCCTTTCAGCTCCCCTACCTGCTGAGAGCCACTTTATTAGCAATAAAATCCTACACATTTACCATCCTTCAATTCATTTGTGCAACCTCATTTTTCCTGGACAGCAGACAAGAGCTTGGGAGCCATGAGTGTGGATACAAAAGCTATCACGCTGGTCCTTTGTCCTCACTGGCGGAGGGCAGCCATGGACCTACTGAGCTGTTAACACTTAAGCTCTCCAAGGATGGCAGAACTAACAGACCACTAGACCACTGTAACAAGCCCTCTAGGGCTTCAGGGGTTGCATGCACCCCACCCAGATGCTGTCACTGTCACGGGCCCTCATGGAGATTGCTCCTGCTGGTGCCAAAGCAGTTCCGGTGCTCTTGTACTCCAGTCCCCACCTCACTTGCTCGCACTCTTCCTCCCAGGAAGAGTTGAAAGTGGCCAGCTAAGTAAACAGGGCACCCCGGTTGCAAGTCTTGCAAAGGCCTCAGGGAAATATCCTGTTTCAATACTTGCTTGATCTGACTGAGCTTATGTTTTGGTTTTGAGCCTCTGCATTCTGGGGTCTGGATAGGTGGCCATGGTGAGGTATGGGGACAAGTTCTCAATGCCTAGACCAGCAGCTACAAAATAGAATCAAGCCCAATAGGGCCACTTCTTCCCTACCCCAGCTTTGCCTCCTAGGAGTTCTGTCCTTGAGGCATCTTCTTCGTAGCTCTGTCTTTTGTCCTCAAAGCTAAATCTATTTAGATCAGTTGGCAGACAATGAGGAGTCATCTTTCTAAAATATTATAAAATAGTTTTCATCTACAAATATTGATATAAGTCAGCTCAAAATTGTAGAGTATTCACTAGAAATTAAGGTTGTTAAGAGTTAAAATTATAGTTAATACATGTAATTAAAACTACTAGATATGAAAGAAAAAAATTCTGTATATAAAATGTATAAACAAAAGCAGGATATGCTTTTAAATAAGAAAGTTGTAAAGGCATAAAAATGTATGTTAAATAATTTTGACTATTTAAAAATTTACTTAAAGGTAATTATAAATTGAAGGGATACAAGATAGAGATAATATTAAATAAATATAGAAAGTTGGGAAGAGAAATGCTTTTTTTAAATAAGATATTTTTAGAAGTTTATAAAAGTCTTGTATAGTCAAAAGAGGTCAGATTTGGTAGATTTATTTATAAAGTTCTATTAAAATTGGCTTTAGTACTGATGATACACTAATACAAAAGTAAAATCTGTTTTTCTCTTTTGAACATTTTGTGTATTATTAATAAGTGACACTAAAATATTTTTGTTTACTTTTTGAATAAACTGCCAAAAACTAAGAAAGAGACAAGAATGAAGGGAAGTCAAATTCTGTCTCATGCTGTTGTTCTCGGGTCTTTTGATTATTTGCAAAACTAAGTCTCCTCTCTATGACAAAGTAAAGGTTTTTGATTTTTAAAATCTTTGTATTATCACTTTGGCTAAAAAAGTAACTATTTTTTTTTTTTACAGTGACCTGTGATCCTATTTTGAAGTGTTTTAAACTTTTGATATATATGACAGTCTTCCCCAAATCAAATTTTAACCTCAAAATTTGTTTACTCTCACTTTGGGTTGCCTCAGAGGGCCCCTGATGCATCCAAAAGAGTGATAAACAGCATTATTTGATATAGTAAATTATACTGGAAATACTGCCAAATAAGAAATGATGTTTGATCTTCTTTGGTTTATACTTTTACTAGTATGTTATTAATATGTGTTTCAATATTATATGGGATTCTTAAAATTCTGATATGTCTGTATATATAACATCACCTGAAATTATGGTTATGATGTTGAATTATTGTAGACCACAGAAAGAACCAAATTTCCTTGTCTTTTAACTATGACCATTTGAAGCCATTTCCACATTTAATTGTTTAATTCTGATGCAGTTTCTGAAAACTCTTCCTGAGGAAGTAAAATCCTAGAGTATTGTGTCTTCAAGGAGGACTTGTAGAAAGGATGAAAAGGACTTTGGCAAAAACCCTTTCATACAACAGGTTTCTAATAACTTTGTGATTGTATCATTTTGACTTGGTAAGAGTGCCCAGAACCCTAATGAGGAGACTGGCTGGTTTATAAAACTGCTAACCCAAGAAGGACAAAAATTAATTAAATACCAAGAAAATACTTTGCCAGATTTTCATGCTGAATTAGCCAGTACTGAAATATTTAGATAAGCAATTTCAGTGAAAGCTCCATGGTTCAGGTCAAGTTACCTATGGTAACCCATCTGATGAACACTGCTATGGACCTGAATTGGAGAAACAAAATTAGTATTTAAGAGGATTTAGGTGTGAACTCATGGAGAGCCCGGACAGCCATCTGGTTCTTCCTGAGTCTTCAAATCTTTCATTATTAAAAGCTATACATTTAATGACTCCTCATGGTAGAGAGAAAATAATTCAAATTTTATATATATTATATATATATGTATACATATATATACACACATATATATTTGTAACATACATATCTATGTATTACATGCATGTCTACACATATCTGTATCTATATATATTGTGTGGTGACTATTCTAAATTGCTAAAGTAGTTAATGGCCAATGTTTGGTTTGTCAAACACATAATCTTGGTAAGACAATCAAAACTTCAGGTACATTTCTGCTACCTGACAGGCTGTATAAACATGTCTAGAAGGATTTCATTGAATTATCATATTCAATGCATGTTTTCTGGTTGTATAGAAAGTTTCCCATGCAAGAGTGTTGATGCTATTACAGTAGCTTAAAGGTTATAGAACATGTATTTCACTCAGGGGACATTCCTGGAGAAATCTCCAATGATAGAGGTACTTGTTTCATTGTACAAGTTGTAAAATAATTAAATACAGTATTACAGATACATTAACATTATGCAAAGGTAACTGAATTGACTGGATTGCCTTGGTCAAAGGTATTGCAGATTGATGATAATCAGATACACTTTGAGTGGAAAACATAAGTTGACCCCTTATGAAATAGTTGATGGAAGGCCTGTGCATCTAATAATAGAACCTCATGTATATTCTGCTACTAAACTCTGATATGAATAAATGTTTTAAGGCTTTAATGCATTATGTCACCATGTATTTTCACCATGTATTTTCACCATGTATTTTCACCATGTAAAGAAAGCTTTTAATAATCCACTGACAGAGGACAAGCAAACCCTTCATAATAATAGAACACAGAGATTAAGTCTTGTGAGAACACCAGAGAAAAACTGCCCTTGTCACCTACACTAAAGCAAAACTTTGAGACCTTGAACCTCAGGTTAATAATCTCACAACTTAGTAGGGCTCCTCCAGACTTTAGGAACTTTATACCCATTAGAAACCTTAAGGTAAAGATAACCAGGGAAGTTTCTCCCCAGAAGCAGATGGCATCCCAGACATGGACAACTTTTTCCAAAGATCATGGATCAAGACTTCTCCGCTATCTTGAGATTCTCACTTCTCAATTTGTCTTTGCTTATGGCTCTGTGAATGACAGAACTGAAAAGGAGGACTCTTGTGTGCACTCATGGGGTTTATTTTTATTTGTGGAAAATTTCGCAGCCACTCTCATACATGGACAACCTTATGCCTTGAAAGATAAAAAATAAAGGGCCAATGTAAACAAAAAAGTTTAACAGGATCTTGGTTGCTTTATAGTCAGTCAGAAACAGAATATTGGTCTGTTTATTGACAAAATAGGCTAAAGAGAACATTGCCAGCATAGGTTGAAGACAGTATTTGCAGAAGGCCTTCACTTTTCTGAATGGGCACCACTTGTTAGGTCTTTTTCTCCATGGTTTAGAGTAAATGAAGTAATGGTTAGAAATGTATCTCTTATAAGAAGCTCCATAGCAGATTCTACTGCAAAAACTACAGCTAGGCAACAGACTTTAAATCATCTTTTGAAAGTTTTGCTAAGTAATAGGATTGCTCTAGTTTACTTTCTGGCTCAACAGAGAAGTATCTGAGCAGGTGCTGACACTTCTAGTTGCACATGGAAAAATGCATTGGGTTGCATATTATGGAGATTGAGTTGCAGGCGATTAATGAACAGGCTGCATGGTTAAAATAAGTAGACCCCTAATCTAGCGAATTCTTTGATCTGTTTGATTTTATTTGGTTTGCTTCATAAGGACCCTGGATAAGGAGCATACTTCAAACTCTTGGTATTATACTGCTGGTAGTCATAAAAGTAGTTTCCTTCGTATGCTGCATTCTCTCAGAAGTGTTAAATGTTTGCATGCAGCCATCTGTAGAATGTCAAATGGTTTCTCTTCAACCGAAATGACAAAACAAACAAACAAATGAAGAAACACGCATATGACCATGAGGACCCTGTAATGTACAAATTACATGCTGAGACTGAAAACCCAAGATATTGGTAAATAAGCATGGCACTCAGGTCCTAAGTTTTGGTCACCCTTCCACCCACATGAGAACCTGAATAAAAGGAGGAATTTTAAAACAAAATTATGGGAATCTATTGTTTTCGACTGGTTCATGTACTAGGCCCCAGAGACCAGACCAAACCAAACCAAAATGAAGTCACTCATGCTAATTGCGACGTAATTGAACTGACACTTTAGGAAAACAGATCAAGTTTGGTTTTTCTCCTGAACACAGGAGCTTCCAGAACAAGAAGGTCTCGTTGACTTCAACCCTTATAAAAAATTATAATAACCTGAAGTCCTTGTTCTCACATTACAAGACCTATTGTCCTGTTGTTTCTCAGTGGAATTTGAGACCAAATAAGTATATTTATGATGATGACAGAGTGACATAAATGCCTAAAGTTTTAGTCGATCTTTCAACTGAGAGGTTGACCAAAAGCAGAGAGTTGTTAAATTAAGTTTAGCCTAAAGGTTTTTACATATTTTAAAGGTTTCTCTGTACATAGTGAACTGCACTCTAACTGGATGTGTAAACAGACTATAACCTACTCTCATGCCAATCACCAAGTTTTGGCTGAGGAAGAGCAGCCAGCTCTTCAAACCATGTTCAAGTAAAGGAAATGCCACACCCGTAGACAATCCAGTTGTTTCCCTACCTCACTTCTGTATTTTTGTGTGTCACTTTCCTTTTCCCATTCATAAATCTTTGACCATGCAGTAGCAGTGGAGCCTCTCTAAACCTATTCTGGTTTGGTGACTGCCATGTTTGTGAATTGTTCTTTTCTCAATTAAACTCTGTTGAATTTAATTTGTCTAAGGTTTTTCTTTTAAGAAGATTAATGGGAAGCTGTTGAGGAAGTTAAATTCAGCATCAATCTCTGAGCCAATTTAGGCAGAAACTGGTTTGATGTGAAACCAATTTTGTGTAACTTTCCTCTGTCCGAAACAGGACTTCTACAGGGGTTGACAATAATTTTAAAAGCTTTGATAACAGAACTAATTTACCTAACTTTACATAGGCATGCTATATTAAGATTATCTGGTGATATCATATCTACACTGGAGAGTGGATTTTCTAAGAAACAAAACATCTTTTGAGTTTAAAAGTATAAAAACATAAATTATGTGTCAATATTATAGATACCTTTAAAAGTTAAAAGTACATTTATATAACCCTTATTCTCTCAGATGAGAAGCTATATCTGTAACCTTTCTTCCTGGAACACCTAGGAAGTGTACATTTATACAATATATTATTTCTGTGTTTAGTTTGATATGCTAGGAATTTCGCCTAAAGTGAATTGTAAGAGGGACTTCTAGGACCAACTTGCAGACTTCCATTTTTCCACATACTCCATATAAATGTAAATGAGAAAATGTAATCAGAGTAAATTTTAAAGCTTAAACACAGATAAATAAAGCATTTTGCGACAGCTGATATGGGCAATTTTAATATTTTGCTTTGGGAAACCCTAATTGTCAGCTTTAATAAAATCAGGAAAGTAGCAGATAAGACTTTAAAGAAAACCACTCGATTTCTTTTTTTGTAAAGATATTTTTATTCTATTACTACGTTTTATTATAATACACATTTACTGACTATGGAATAAAGTTGATGCTGGAAGGTATTTTTTCAAAATTATGACTCCATCAAAGATGTTTAAAAATTCTTTTGATGTGTTCACATCCTTTCCATTTCTAGTTGTGATTCTCCTAAAGTTTCACTTTGGACTATTACAACAGCTTTCTAAGGGGCAGTCCTGCTTCTAGTCCATTCAACTCATCTGAATTTGTTAAAGCTCTGTTTCATTTCTGTGTGAAAGCATCTTAAATGATTCCCCACTTTTCAAAAGATAGAGCCTCAATCCTTTGCTTGCCACAGAAAGCTTTAAGACCATGAGCCTTATAGTATAACCAGATCACCCTATACACAGGTAATTACAGGGAAAATGGTCTCAATTTGTGGGATCTGAGGTCTGCAACTAGATCTATTCACTGAGAGTCAGACAGAAGCTGGAGGAACCAAAGTAGAAGCAGGCATATAAGAAATTCACACCAGAATACCAAACATGTTATTCTTCCGCTAAGGCGGTATCAAAAGACCCCATGCCAGGGTCAAAGTGGAGGCGTGGAAGGAACAGAGCGGTAATTTACACAGATTGCTTCTCCTGGAGCAGTGGTATGGAGGAAGGGTCCTTGCAATACATGAACGTGATCATTTCAATAGATTAGCTGAGAATCTCAATGAGAAATCCAGAAATTTTAGCAGATATTCAGAAGAAAAATCTTTTTAGAAATCAAGGCTGTATTTGAGAACACAATGAGATTTGTATTGTCTTAGACCTTCTTTATTTATGTGTAATAAAATAATAGCTAATATTGACATAAAAGTTAGTTTACTATATACTAGATGCTTTGCATGCATTATTTCATTTCAATCCTGAAAACACTCCTATAAAATAAGAACTATTACTATCACCTGATTACAGAACAGAAAACATTAAGTGACATGCCCAAAGTGACACTGCTAGTTAGTTATACTGTTGGAAAGTTTGACTGACACCAGAATCTGTGCCCTGAACTATCCGGCATCTTCTAGCAATTACTTTGCATATCCGCAATGCTACACGTTACAGGTAGATTAATAGAAAACAAGAAAGCAGAAACCTATTTGTATTGTTTATCTGTAAGGGTGCAATTATTTTTCTGCATAGGAATTATGACTAGATTTGTATATTTCAGAGAATGATTAACTCTTTTTGAGCAACAGTTTTTGCTTTTCAAACTCTTCTTAACCTTCAGTCTAGTTTTTATCCTTGGACAGACAGTTTTGTCCAGTGTATGCTGTTTGACTGGCTGAATTATTCATTTATGTTTGTATCTTTTTGATTGATCTACTTTACACTTCTTAGTATTTCAGTAAAAAATTTATTTTTGTTACTTGAGCCGTTTTAACTATCTTATAATGTAGAACAATCTGTTATAGATAATGGATGATAAAGATTATTTGCAAAGTGGCCAGGCACAGTGGCTTACACCTGTAATCCTAGCACTTTGGGAGCCTGAAGCTGGTGGACCACTTGAGGTGAAGAGTTTGAGACCAGCATGGCCAACATGGTGTAACCCTATGGCTACCAAAAAAAAAAAAAAAAAAAATTAGCCGGACATGGTGGCACATGCCTGTAGTTCCAGCTACTAGGGAGGTTGAGGCAGGAGAATTGCTTGAAACCAGGAGATGGAGGTTGCAGTGAGCTGAGACTGTACCACTGCACTCTAGCCTGGGCAACAGAGCAAGACTCCATCTCAAAAAAGAAAAAAAAAGAAAAGAAAAGAAAGGAAAGATATTTGCAATTTCTGTCTCATTCTCCAAAATAATCTGAAATATTTTTTCTTTCATTCTCCAAAATAATCTGAAATATTATTTTTTCTTTCAGTTGAGGGCAAAACACTTAAGAAGGAAAAAAAAAGATAGTAACATTTGTTTCAGTTACTTTTTTAAAATACTCTAATAGGAAAGGAAATATTTTCTGCCTTTAGTGTTGAGATCTCGAAATTTTAAAATAGTTTCCGATGCTTACTTCATAGAGAAATATTTTAGCTACAATTTATTCTCCTAACAATTACAATCTACTAAGACTCCAGCCTAACCATTTTATTACACTGGATTACTTGGTTTTAGTCTGCTGGGCATTAATCCTGCTTTTAATGCCGTTGGTTTTTATATCCTTATAATGAGCTCCTTTGTTTTACTACACAAAATTGTCCTTTTATTGATGTGCTGAGGTATATACCATCCATAGAAGATCATCAAAATAAAATGAGGTTTTGTGATTCAACTCTCATGTTTTGATTTCTTCAGTGATTTTGTTATCTCACTTTCTGGCTGCAGGTGGTTTTGTAGATAAACAGTTGGATTAATTCAGAAGCTTTAGAGGTTTTCCTATTACACATTCAAGTCAATGGTATCAACAAAGTCCACTGTAAGAACTCATTCTCTTATAAATGGAAAAGTCGAATGTGAGAATAACTAAAAAATTCTGTTTCACTGTATTAAAAAGACAATCAAATGAGAAAAGATGTGAGTAAATGTCTTAATCCATTTTCTGCTGTTGTAACAGAGTAACAAAAGCTAGGTAATTTATAAACAATAGGAGTTTATTTGGTTACAGTTCTAGAAGTAGAGAAGTCCAAGAGCATGGTGCTGACATCCTGTGAGGACCCTCCTGCTATGCTACCCAGGTAACAGAAGGGCATCACATGGTTAGGGAGTGTGCAAGACAAGAGGTGCAAGAGGGCTGAAATATTCTTTCATCAGGAGCCCACTCCCATGATAACTAACCAACTTACAGGATAACAGCATTAATCCATTCATGAGGACAGAGCCCTAAGAATTTAATCACATCTTACAGGCCCCACCCCACCAAACTGTTACATTGAGCATTAAGTTCACAAATTATGAGCCTTGGGGGACGTATTCATGAAACAGCAGCAAAAAAGTTTAAGTAGCAACTAAAACTGCACAGAATCAAACATCAAATTAAAAAGTTTGAAACCGGGTTAAAGGGCATTTATAATCTCCAAGGTTTTGAAGAAAGGGAGATTGCTGAGAGGGTAAAAAAAGAGTGAGAGCATGCTATTTTACATATAACCTACCCTACTCTACTGTCCAACAACAATGGGCCTTTAGCACAACTGCAGGTGGACTCTTTCTCCCACATTATTGTACTCAACTGAATACATGCAGATTTGGAGATCAGAATCATTCTCCAACATGAAAGTGCTTGTTTCTAATCAGTTTTCCACATCTATATTTTGTGACCTTATACCTGACTCTTATGACAGAATACCTTGAGTTTAGAGAACAGGTGAAAGAAACAGCTTTGAATTGGTAAGAAGACAAGTTGTAGGTTGTGTATTTAAAGAAGCAATATGGATTATGAAGATAAATTATTGCCTGAAGGATAATAAAGTACAGAAATCTTATATAAATTCCCACAAGGTGGTTTCTACTTTCTCTGAAAATAATAAAGAAATGCTCATATTTACAGGAAAGTAGTTGTAAATATTTAGAAAAGTGGCAAAAATTTGGAAAAATATCTAAACCAAAGTAATTAGAGAAGGATGTAATCAAAGAAAAGTAAACAGTTTTTCTGGCTGAACTGAGAACCCATTGGAATGGACAATTACATCTATATGGTAGTACTAATATCTAGCTTTATGTTTACCTTAGCAAGCTCTGAAATAGCGAGGCAGATTAAGAAATATGAAAATTGATGTTATTGTACATAATCTGGCTGAAATGATGAAACACTATTTTAGGATGGAAAGGAAGGTAAAACAGGGAAGTTGAAGTGGAGAGGGGAAAGAAGGCAATTAATTATTGGGAGAAAATTTGGGTTCAAAATGAGACCCATTGACCAATGGAACAGAATTGAGAGCTAGGAAATAAAGCCGCACACCTACAACCATCTGGTCTTCGACAAAAACAAGCAATAGGGAAAGGATTTCCTATTCAATAAATGTGCTATGATAACGATCTAGAATATTCACAAGATTGAAACTAGACTCCTTTATTACACCATATACAAAAATCAACTCAAGATGGATTAAAGACTTCAATGTAAAACCCAGAACTGTAAAAACTCTGGAAGATAACCTAGGAAATACTATTCAGGACATATGCCTTGGAAAAGATTTTATGATGAAGACAGCAAAAGCCATTGCAACAAAAACAAAAGTTGACAAATGGGATCTAATTTAACTAAAGAGATTCTGCACAGCAAAAGAAACTATCAACAGAGTAAACAGCCAACTAAAGAATGGGAGAAAATATTTGCAATTGATATATCTGACAAAGTTCTAATAGGTAGCATCTTTAAGAAACTTAAACAAATATTCAAGCAAAAACAAACAATTTCATTAAAAAGTGAAGGACATGAACAGATACTTTTCCAAATAAGACATATACATGACCAACAGGCACATGAAGACATGCTTGACATCACTAATCATTAGAGAAATTAAAATTAAAGTCACAGTGAGATACTATCTCACACCAGTCAGAATGGCTATTACTAAACAGTCAAAACATAATAGATGCTGGCAAGGTTACAGAGAAAAAGGAGCACTTATACACCACTGATGGGAACGTAAATTAGTTCAGCCATTGTGGAAACTAGTTTGGAGATTTCTCAAAAAACTTGAAATGGAACTACCATTCAACTTGGCAATCCCATTATTGGGTATATTCCCAGAGAAATATAAATCATTCTACCATAAAAACGTATGCATGCATATATTCATTGCAACACTATTCACAATAAGAAGACATAGAAATCATCTAAATGCCCATCAATGGTGGTATGGATAAAGAAAATGTGATACACACACACACACACACACACACACACACACACACACCATGGAATACTATGCAGCCATAACAAACAATGAGATCATATTCTTTGCAGCTACATGGATGGAGCTGGAGGTCATTATCTGAGGCAAACTAAAGCAGGAATAGAAAACCAAATACTGCATATTCTCACATGTAAGTGGGAGCTAAACACTGAGCACACATGGACACAAAGAAAGGAACAGCAGACAGCAGGGCCTACTTGAGGGTGGACAGTGGGATGAGGGAGAGAAAGAAAAACTACCTATTGAGTACAATGCTTATTACCTGGGTGATGAAACAGTCTGTACACCCAACCCCCAGAGCAAGCAATTTGCCCATATAAAAAGCCTGCACATTTATCGACGAACCTAAAATAAATTTTAAAAGATAAATATGTTCTTCCAAAACAACAATGAATAATTTTTTTTTTTGACATGGAGTTTTGCCCTTTCACCCAGGCTGGAGTGAAGTGGCACAATCTTGGCTCAGTTCCACCCCACCCGCAGGGTTCAGGTGATTCTCCTGCCTCAGCTTCCTGAGTAGCTGGGATTACAGGTGCCCACTATCACGCCTGGCTAATTTTTGTATTTTTAGTACAGATGGAGTGTCAGCATGTTGGCCAGGCTGGTCTCGAACTCCTGACCTCCGGTGATCCACCCGCCTCAGCCTCCAAAAGTGCTAGGATTATAGGCATGAGCCATCGTGCCTGGCCAGGTAAAAATATTTTTAAAGTTAGAATCCAACTATTTTAGAGCTCTAGATATTAAAGTCTTATAGTAACTCAGGAAGCATTCATTCAAGAAGAGTGGTTGAATCTTAGGAAGAAATTCTGGTTTTTGGGGCATTTTAGCTTTTTTAATTCTCATCATTTGTTCTCTGGCTGTGTGGTAGCTTTGAAAAATAAGAGCTCACATTTGCAGTAAAAAGCAACAATAGTGCAGGCACTAGAGACAACAAAGAGGGTTAGAGCTTTTTCAATGCCTCATTCCCAAATAACTGTCATTGCTTGACTTAGCTGGTAATTCCATGGAAGACTCCACTTGCAACGCTATCTATACTTACATGACTTAGAGCTCACCCAGCATGAACAGCCCTTTACTGGGGGTAGAGGAGGGGAGGAGTTGGTAAAAATAAACAAACAAACAAACCAAAACAACAGGGAGAGTTGACAAAAACCTGAGTGTTGAAGTTATCCCCCAATATGCACATGGCATGAAGACTAATTGCATTTTTCCAAAATCAGTTGTTCTTATACAGTGGGGGTCTACTTCCGGGCTCTATCATATTCCATTGATCTGTATATCTATCTTTACATGAATCACACACTGCTCTGCTTACTATATGCTATGGACTTACTGTGTCTCTCCAATGTTCCTGTGTTAAACTCTCATCTCCACTGTGATGGTATTTCCAGTTGGAGCCTTTGGGGGGTGATTAGTTCATTGATATGGTACCTTTTATGAATGAGATTAGTGCATTTATAAGAAAAGGCCAGAGAGTGAGAGTTCACACTCTTTCTCCCACGTGAAGATATAATGAGAAGTTAGCAGTCTGCAAAACAGAAGAGGGCCCTCACCAGAACCTGCCTATGCTGACACCCTAATCTCAGACTTCCAATCTCCAGAACTGTAAGAAATACATTTTCACTGTTTATAAGTCATCTGGTCTATTGTACTTTTTTATAGCAATCTGAACTAAGAAACGATAGATTTATAAACTTTTCATCTTTTCAAATATGTTTTCACTGTAGTTAGATACTCTTTATTTTCATATGAATTTAGAATCATGTCGTATTCTATAAAATAATTGTTTTTAAAAAATAAGGATTTTTTAAAAATTTTATTTCACTGAATATAGAGGTCAGCCTGTGAAGAACTACTATCTTAACTATGTTGGATCTTCTGATCAATAAACAAAAACTATATTTCAATTTATTTAAATTTTAAAATTTTTTCTCACCAATGTTTCACAGTTTTCAGTGTCCAAGTTATTTACCTATCTTATCATCTTATCAGATTTATCCCACAGTATTTTTTTTTTTGAGAGGGAGTTTCTCTCTGTCGCCCAAGCTGGAATTCAGTGGTGCTACCTCAGCTCACTGCAACCTCTGCCTCCTGGGTTCAAGTGATTCTCCTGCCTCAGTTTCCCAAGTAGCTGGGATTACAGGCATGTGCCACCACTCCCGGCTAATTTTGTATTTTTAGTAGAGACAGGGTTTCACCATGTTGGTCAGGCTGGTCTCGAACTCCTGACCTCAGGTAATCCACCCACCTTGGCTCCCAAAGTGCTAGGATTACAGGCGTGAGTCACAACACCTGGCATATCCCACAGCATTTTAATATTTCTTTCAATTTAAGCGAGATTTTTCTATTTCAATCCTATATTGTACATTGTTAATACAAATACAATTGATTTGCGTACAGTGATCTTGCATCCTGCAAGTCTTGCTAAATTCACCTATTAGTTCTAGAAGCTTTTTTGTATATTCAATGGATTTCTACAAAGATGATCATGTCATCTCTGGATCAGTTGTACTTTTCTAATTTGGATGCCTTTTAGTCCTTTATCTCCCTTCTCTGTTTGAACTGTGTGGAACATCCAGTATAATGTTTAACAGCAGTGATAGGAGTAAATATCCTTGTCTTTTTATTATCTTAGGGGGAAAACTATCAGTGTTCCGCTATTAAGTACAACGCTAGCTTTTTAAAAGACTGGTTTTCTCCAGGTTGAGGAAATACCCCTCTGTCTGTAGTGGCTAAGGTCGTTTTGCTTGTTTTTGTTGTTAATTAAGAATGAATGTTTGACTTCTGGCAAATGCTTTTCTGTGTGTGTCAAGAACATAATACATGATTCTAATTCTTAATGTTTTCATATGGTGAAACAGAATGTTTGATTTTTGAATGTTGAACCTCATTTTTGTCAAAAGGTATTTTTATATCTACCTAGAGTTGTCTTGCTGGTGTTTTCATGAGAACATTGTTATGTCCATGAGGGATATTATTATATAGCCTTCTTTTCTAATGTCTTTGCTGGTTTTGGTAATGTGTAATGTTGGCCTTAAAGAATAAATTGGGAGGTACTCCTCTATCTTCAACTTTCTGAAGGAATTTTTGTAGAATTGGTATAATTTTTTTCCCTAAATATTAGTAGAATTTACGAGTGAAGTCATCTGGGATTGGAGTTTTTGTGGAAGGGTTTTACCAAAAATATGTATTTAATATATATATGGGTTATTCTTTTTTTTTTTTTTCTTCAGTAAACTTTGGGGATCTTTTTAGTCTTTTTAGATCTTTTGGGTCTTTTAAGAAATTTGTCTATTTCATCCAGATTGTTGTATTTATTCCAGTTAAGTTGCTCATAATATTCCATTATTGTTCTTTTAGTATCTGTAGAACAGTTTTTCTCAAACTTTATTTCAGTCACTACCCTATGAGTCTCTTTTGACTTTTTTCTTAATTGCCCCTCAGGAAATTTTATTTTCACAGACATATTATAGGTCTATTTATGTATATGTAATCTATGCTTTATAAAGAATTTTTTGCCTCCTTCCCCCAAAAGAAACTTTTGAAAAATTTTTATTATTTTTTAAGTTAATTTTTGAGATGGGACCTTGCTGTGTCACCCTGGCTGGAGTGCAGTGAATTATAGCTTATTGCAGCCTCCATCCAACCCCTAGGCTCAAGTGATCCTTCTGCCTCAGCCTCCTGGATAGCTGGGGCTACATGTGCATGCCACCACATTCAGCTAAGCTTTTTAATTTTTGTAGAGATGGAAACTCAGTTTGTTGTCCAGTTGGTTTCAAACTCCTGGCTTCAAGCTGTCCTTCTAGCGCAGCCTCCGAGAGTGCTCGGATTACATGTGTGAGCCACCATGCCCAGCTTCAAAATTTTCTTGATTTCTGCTTTATTGTTTTTTTGGAGTTTTATTTGTCCTTTTTCTAGTTTCTGAAGGTGGAATATAAGGTCATTGACTTGCTATTATTCTTCTATTCTTACACAGGCATTTTGCAGTATGACTTTTAAGAACTGGCATACCATAAATTCTGATATGTTGGCTTTTCTTTTACATTTAATTCAAAATACTTTGAATGTCTCTTTTGATTTCTTCTTTGACTCTTTGGTTTTAGGAATCTCATTTAATTTCCAAATATTTGGGTATTGCCTAAATGCCTTTTTATTATTGATTTCTAATTTTTCTAATTTAATTTCATTGTGGTCAGAAACATACTTTGACTGAGACATTTTTTATGACACAGAGCTCTGTGACAAGTGATTTTACATGGAGTATCTCACCTAATTATCACTAAAATCCTATAAGGTAGACACTAATATTGTTAGCATGCTATATATGAGGAAATAAAAACTCAAAGATGGTTAAGTAAGCACATGTCTAAAAATCATAATTATAAAGAGGTGGAATCTGAATGCTTAACCACTATTCAGTAAATATATATATATATATATATGTATACATATATATACACATATATATATATATCTCATAATATCTCATAATATATATGATTCTTTTATTTATTTACTTATTGAGACAGGGTCTCATGGCTCACCAAGGCTAGAGTGCAGTAGCTCAATCATGGCTCATGGCAGTCCGGTCCTTCCAGACTCAAGGGATCCAGTTTCCCAAAGGCTGGGACTACAGATGCATACCACCACACCCAGCTAATTTTTAAATTTTTGTAGAGGCAGGTGTCACTTTTTTACTCAGGCTGATCTCCAACTCCTGGGGTCAAGTGATCCTCCTGCCTCTACTTCCCAAAGTTCTGAGATTACACGTGTGAGCCACTCGCCCAGCCATCAGGTCTTTTTACATGCAAATCATTGTAAGCCATAAGTAAATAACAGAGTTCAACCTTTTTACTGCCTTGACTTAGAGGAGAGATATAAAGCAAAGCAGAAATGCATGGATGGAGTAAGAATGAATTGCTGTTTGATAAATGGACAGAGAAAGATAATTCCAGCTAGAAAGAATGGAGAATTTTTGCTTTTGGTGCAGCTGTGACATTTTAACTAACTTTTAAAAGATACACAGGATTCTAAGTATATTTCACAAAGAAATGTCAGTGAGTGAAGGGACATAAGAAGTACAGGGCAGGTTGAGAGTGTGATGTACTTTATGATTGGGAAGATAAGAAAAAGATAATTTGAATTAAGTTTTGAAAAGTAGGTTTCCATCTCTGCTATATGATCTATTTTGTTTGGGTCCAGAAGATTGGGTTAGAAAAAAGAAGTCAAGCCTATAAGAAGACAAACAGTAAGATACATAGAAGGAAGAAGCTTTTGAAAATACGATTTTATTTAGGTGGGGTTGATAGATAAAACTTGCATTCACTTAGCATAATGTCAAGAAAATCCTGCCATCTCCAACAACGTGGAAGAAAGAAACAAAGGTATTTGTTAATAAAATCAGCTGCTTGTAAGGTAGTGAGTTTCTGTTACATGAAGTATTAAGTTCATAGTGTATTGTGTTTATCTTATACTAAAAAGGGATCTTAAGAGATATGCATGTTTTAGCCAATGTTAAGATACTGTAATTCTTAATGTAGTTTCTGTTATAAGCAGATAATTTTCTTGATCCATGAAACTTTCAAAAATTTTTAGTCATAAGCAGCTTAGTTTTCCAAGAATAATAGTGTGAATTAGCTCTTTTTATTAGCTTTAATTTTTTACCTTTTCTCAGATTTTTACTGATTTTTATCTTACTTATTAAATATTCCATTTGCACTCCCTCTGTAGTCTTCCTAAGTTAACTGCATTACTGATTGCTTTAGTGATTCTTACCATTCATGGAATAGTTTTGAAAAGACAAAATTCATTGTTAAGAAACTAACTGCAGGTATGTCTTGTTGCATGGCATCTAATACTAAAGAATAAAATACTACTTTATGTAAGGCACAAAAAGTATTGTTTTTATAAAATGAAGAGTAGTACCCTCCTCCAAGACCTCTTTGTACCTCTTATCAATTTGTCATCCTCAGATTATAACAGTGCAATGCCCATCAGGGATCACAGAAAATAATAATAATACAATTTTAAACAGTAACAACCACTGCCTTCATATTATCCTTTAATACACAATACTTTTTAACTTCTCCTGATTGTCACAAGAACACTCTTAAGTAGGATAACATTATTCTTTCAATTTATACATGTAAGGAATCAAAAGTTTGAGTGACTCTACATGTTTTTAAAACGTTTTTTAGCAAGCTTAGAATGCATATGAGTATAAATACACAAAAACTTGATGTCTACAATCATAAATGCCTAGATTTTCATATAGACTTCCTTTGTAATTAAGAATTGGTCCTTGTGCCTAGCCCAAAACATATTCATAGCTATTTCAGCAAAAGATAAATACTAAACATTTCTACTCTTAAAAGCTTTCCAACCACTGCTACAAAGGAGGGATATAAAATAAACCTTTCTTTGCTGTCTAGGATCCAAATAGCCGATTTTATCACTTCCTCCTTAGTTAAAAATGGAACGAGAAATTATATCACATTAGGATTAAATCATAAAAAAGTGGTCAAAGTTCCTTTTAATAGATGATTTTCCCATTTTACTAAAAAAAATATAAATCTGATCCAAACAAAGTAGAAACTGGAGTTTTAGGGTTCTAGGACTATTGTTCATCACTATCAGAGCACCAGCTTCTGAATTTCTTTTCTCAGTAGCATGTCAAATATGCAGGCAATAACCATGGAAAGCTCTACAGTTTTTAAAATGCTGAGTATATTATAACAAGAGAGCTGAAAATCAATAGCTACTGAAATGAATATTGTTTCTCTTAAATATAAAAATCTTCGCTTATGTGAAAACACAATGATGTTATCCATTAAAAGGAAACAAAAACATTGTGTATTGAGAATAAGGTGGTAGTAAGAAATGCACAGGAAACAGTACCAAAATAAAGTTTTACTTGTTGGGAAACTTTGGGAAAAGTGTCATAGTCTCCTTGCCCAAATTTCCTCACTCTCAAAATACGAAGATTAAATGAATTCATACTAATAATTTGCTAAGAATAGTCCCTGGCACATAGTGAGTGTTAAGTCAATAAAAAATACTTGTCTTCTAAATGTATTTTCATTAAAAGAAATGTTTTAAAATAGAGATGAGGTGTCATTATGTTACCCAGACTGTTCTTGAATTCCTGAGCTCAAGCAGTCCTCCTGCCTCAGCCTCCCAAAGTACTGGGACTACAAGCATGAACCACTGCTCCTGGCCCTAAGAAATATTACTTCTTAAAGCTTAGCAGTTTCACAGTTTGTACATAGCCTGGAAACCAAGGATTAATTATTTCAAAGAATTTTCAAAACCAAAAGCTAATAAGGAAATAAGGTTTATCCCTATCTCTTAGAGATGGTTTTGAATAAGATGTCCCCAAACATGTGAAAATACTATTACAGATTATCATAGGCCAATTGTATTGGCCAGAATAGCTGTTTGCTATGAAATCAAACAATCCTTAAATCTTAGAGCTGAGAATCAGAACGGCTGACTTCTGAGTTACATTTTATCTCTATCTCTCATCAGTTTTTAGGGGGAATCCGCTCACCAAAGTCACTCAAAGACTTAGCGTAATCAAACAGCCATCATCTTGAACACTGCTGATTGTGCTACAAGGAAAGAAAACTCTGGAGGGCTTTACCCTGTCACATCATTTTACTCAACTCATTGGCTAAAATCAGGAGATCAAGGAGCTCAGTCATCCACATTCCCCAAGTGGCTGAGAATCAAATATCTATGAACAACATTAATAAATGCACACCAGGGATTTATTAATGCACATTACAGATGATTGGTGTATGGGCCATAGACATAGGGATGCAAATAGGGGAAGTAAGTAGCTAGTATGATGGAGTGGATCGATGGCTTTAGTTCTAGATTTGTACAGCATTCCCCTCCCCAACCCATCCTCCTCCCCCATACCCCTACACTCTCACATATACTTCATGCAACATAAGCATGTTCATCCAATTATCTGTGTTTTTCAGAGAGACAGACAAAAGGAAAAACACTGGTTCTAATTTGGCATTTATTTGTGCCCCTGCATCAGCCAAAGTTTATACTTCCGTGGCCTGGAATGATTGTGACAGCAATTTAGATGATGGCATTGTTAGTTACTCCTTAAATTATCTTCCAGGTAAAACCTACGGAGACTTCATCTGTCTAAAGGGCCCAGTTGTGACTGCTAGAGTGTCAAATTTCTTTTGCATAAAAAAATGTAACAAAGTTGGGGAAAAGACGTAAGTTTAGTAAACCGAGATTAAAATAAAATAAAAGGACAATGGATGCTTCTATGCATGTATCAGTCTCATCTCCCATAACCTATCCTAGCCTGAAGTCTCAGACCTCCTCATGACCACTAACCAGGCCCATCAGTATGCATGTGGCCTTCTGCTGAACCTGTACCTGCTTCAGACAACTCATTTCACTTTGTTTCAGTTGTGTAAAAACTTTAGAGACAAGAGAAGGAATTTCTTACTTGGCTAGGATCCTGAATCCATATAGGGCCAGGGTCCAATTACTAATATACTTTGGGGACAAATAACAATGGTTTGGTCACTATCTCATATGCACACATGTGCAGCTCTATCTCAAACATTATCGTTTGTAACAAAGACAGTTTTTACCAAGCATCTTTCATGTAAACAACTATTGGAGGCAGAATTGCTCCTATTTAATTAACTTCTTATTTCCAAGCCTCAGGCAGAGGAGAAAATAATGAAAAATCACCATTAAACAGTTGGTGACCACCTACTAATTTTTTTGCAATATTCCTAAATGTTTTGTTTTTTTTACATAAAAGCTTTTTTCCCTTAGCATTTTAGTTATCAGAGAAATTCAATTCCATTAAAATAAAGAAATATAGTAGAAAAGTGTTATTTTGTTTATATTTTCATTGAATTGCTTATTTATTTATGTTCATTTTTAGGCTCTCCAATAATATAGTTGATTCAGTTGCATTTGTTTCCTATTTTTTAAAAAACCTCTGAATTCTGCTCCACCTCACTCAGTTTTCCTGCATTTATCCCTCTTCTCCAAACAGCTATATTGTATCATTAATGTAAGGTGGCAGAGCGAGGAAGCTTGATGTTTCTAGCTCTCATCATATCAGAATGCAACTTGTATTCAATTAATTTCTATTTGCTCATTTTTCATATATATTCAGATATATTCAATGAAATTTAAACAGAACACTACTATTTAATGAGCTGAAAACAGCAATTTTATAAACGCTTACACTGGAATAATGCATAATGCTAAGATTGCATGACAATATTGGTATATGAATATATATAATTATTAGTGTTTTTTGTTTGTTAATTACACTGCTACATTGATCATTGCAAAATGGTCCTGACAAAGCTTTCTTTTTTATATGCCCTTTCTCTCTTTAGTATAGAAATTGTGATGAGTAAGAGATGTAGATCAATACTTTAAAGATATGAAAGCTGCTAACTGTTGGTGCTATTTATTATTTAGAATTGGCAGTTTTAATAAAATAAAAACATTCTACAATAAGAATTTCACAGAAAACTCAAATAATTGATACATTTTATTTATGAATTATTCTTTTTGTTGGTACCAAGAGTTGGTAAAAAAAACTTTGAAAAAGAAAAAAAAACCCTACACCTTCATTTTTTGTCAGAGTCAAAAGACTTTCATCTATTGTAATATCAAAATAATCCAAAGAGAGTTGTCATGAGTGTCCTGTTTATGAGGACAAGCCTCTGTAGTTTTCCACAGAAGGGAGCTAAGTACCTATTTTCTTGTGTATGCAATACTTGGAGCAAGAAGCAGGTCATTTAAGATAAGTGTTCACAATGTTCCCCATGGTAGCAGCAGTATAAATTAAATGAAGAAAGGTAGAAATATAATGAAGATGACATGGAGAAACTTATCAAAAGATTCAGTTAAGGTTAACACTGTTAGTTTCAGAATGTGAATTCAACTTTGAGCATTAAGGTACCAGGAGGCAGTGGCAATAGTTTTGGGAAAAATTCTGCATATGAAAATAACACTATCAATTGTAGACATAGAACGCTGTTGTAACCATGATACTAAATACAGTATGCTTTTATTATACCCTCTGAAATTGATCAGGCTGTTTTATGCACCTATGACTTTTTATAAACTATCCCTCTAGCAATATTCTCTTCTCTGATTTATCCACATAGAGAACTTATCTTCAACCTTCAAAGTAAGTACAAATATGAATCCCTCTTTTGGACTTTACAGGTGCCAGGTTAAAATTGACCTTTGAATTGATCTCTTCCTATTTTATACTATCATTGAAATACAATTACTTGTTTATGTATCTTGCTCATCAAACTGAGTGTCTACTTGAAAAGAAGGACTATTTCTACTTTCTTTGTGTGTGTTTCTGGCCCTGGTAGATATTAGGTGAGATGTAAATATGTGCTAAATGAATGATTCACATGATTGCAGTCATTATAATTCATAACTTATTTTTGATAGGAAATACCAACCAGGATTAATTGTGTTCTTTCATTGATTCTGAGTTTAACATGCTAAAAGCAATGCTCTGCATATTGTGTTGGTAAGAAGGCACATGTACAGGTCATCTAAAACACTTCGACAAGGCAATGGAACAAGAGGACTGGTGGTGCAGAAAATATTACCTGATGTTAACGAAAGAATGCTGATGAGAGAAAAATAATACAAACGTCCCACTGTAGATGTTTGGTGCTACACAGGAGAAAATGAGGAAAGTAAGTTATGGAAACAGCATGCTTTTGTTAAAATTTTGCACAATTAAGAGAAGACCTATTATTTTTGAAAGACCGAAGAGAAATATTATTTTGATTTCTACTCAGTCCTTTTCCTGCTCTAAATCTGAAATTACTGATCAAATTAGGAATTGTCTTTTAGTAACTTTCTTAGTAGGCTTTCTACCGCTATGCTGCTTTGCTACAATACTCTATGCTGCTCCTGACTGAGTCTCCTATCATCACCGCTCTGTATTTCCCTCTCTCAATGGTCTACGAATTGCTTGACGTCAGAACTCTGGTTTTATTTTTCTTTCTTTTTACTTGCCAGAGAATCATAATTTATTTGAATACATACAGTTTTAATAATTTTTAATTATTTTATATTAAAGGGAGCTTGACCACGTATGAATACCTACATGGTGTACTATAATGCTAACAAATACTATCGACTTCATGTGAAGAATAACCAGTGATAATGCAATAATTTGAGAAAAACAGAGGAGCTGGCTAGATAACACAGGAATGTTCTGGAAATATTCATAGAAATTATTTTGGTAATTTTATTTCTACAAAGTTATCTTCAGAATGTACATGGAAAAAACAAACTGTAGAATATTTAAAGAGATTTACTCTGAGGCAATATGGGTGACCATGGCGTGGAGAACAGCCTCAAGAAATCCTAAGAAAGTGTGCCCAAGGTGGTCAGGACACAGTTTGGTTCTCTACATTTTAGGGAGATAGGAATTATAAGTAAAATAATAAATCAATAGATGGAAGGTATATATTGGCCAGCTTAAAGAGGTAGGGTCTCTTGAAGAGGTATGGGAGTTATAGGTCATAGGTACATTCAAAGACTTTCTGACTGGCAATTGGTTGAAAGAGTTAAGCTTTGTCTAAAGACTTGAAGTTAGTAGAAAGAAATACTTGAAAAGTTAAGGGAAGAACTGCCAAGATGGCCAAATAGAAACAGCTTTGCTCTGTGGCTCCCACTGAGAAGGATGAAAACAGCAAGTGAATTCTGTATCTTCAATTGAGGTACCAAGGTTCTCTCACTGGGACAGACTAGGTGGCTGATGTGACCCACAGAGAGCAAGGAAAAGCAGGGTGGAGTGAGGGCCCACCCGGGAGCTGTGCAGGGCAAAGAGAGCTCCTTCCTCCAGTCAAGGGAGGCAGTGAGGGATTGTGCTACCCTTCCCTGAAAAACATGCTTTCCTCATGGATTCTTACAACCCATGAATCAGTAGGTGCCCCTGTGAGCCCACGCTACCAGGGCCTTGGGTCCCAAGCACAGAGCTGTGCAGACTCATGGGATGCATGGCAGCTGCTTAGGTGGGCAGCTCTTGAGCAGTCCCTGAGACTTTGAGATTCTGAGGAGGAGGGATGGCCACCTGGGACAGTTTGTGTCCAGAGTGCTTCTCTAATAGGACCCTGATCCATGCCGCCTCATAGGGAGGGGCTTCCCTGCAGGAACTTCAGTATCCCCAGCCAGGGGTTTACAAATAGAACTCTGCTATCACCTGAGGGTGATATCAGAGGGGAACCCCTACAAGGACGGGCAGCTGCGGTACTGTGGATCAGCACCTTTGTCTTTTCTACATGCTGGCTCTGGTGAATCATAAACAAATCTGCAAAATAACCAGCTAGCATCATAATAACAGAATCAAGTTCACATGTAACAAGATTAATCTTAAATGTAAATGGGCCAAATGCCCCAATTAAAAGAAAAAGAATGGCAAGCTTGATTAAGTGTCAAGATAAATCAGTGTGCTAAATTCAAGAGTACTTTCTTGCATGTAAAGACACGTGTAAACTTAAAAAGATGGATAAAAATGTACCAAGCAAATGGAAAGCAGAAAAAAAGCGGGGATTGCAATCCTAGTTTCTGACTAACAGGTTTCAAAGCAACAAAGATCAAAAAAGACAAAGAAGGGCATTATGTAACGGTAAAGGGGTTAATTCAACAAAAAGAGCTAACTATCCTAAACATATATGCACCTAATACGAGAGCATGTAGATTCATAAAACAAGTTCTAGAGACTTACAAAGAGACTTAGGCACAATAATAATGGGAAATGTGACACCCCCCTGTCAATATTAGACAGATCATCAAGACAGAAAATTAACAAAGATATTCAGGACTTAAACTCAGCTATGGATCAAGAGGACCTGATATCTACAGAACTCTACACCACAAAACAACAGAACATACCTTCTTCTCAGCACCACATGGCACTTACTCTAAAATTGATCACATAATTGCAAGTAAGTCACCCCTCAGCAAATGCAAAAAAAACACAGTGCAATCAAATTAGACCTCAAGACTAAGAAACGGACTCAAAACCACATAACTGCATGGAAATTTAACAACCTGCTCCTGAATGACTCCTGGGTAAATAATAAAATTAAGGCAGCAATGAAGAAGGTCCTTGAAATCCATGAGAACACAGAGGCAATGTGCCAGTATCTCTGAGATGCAGCTAAAGCAATGTTAAGAGGAAAATTTAAGGTACTAAATGCCTACATCAAAAAGCTAGAAAGATCTCAAATCAACACCCTAATATCACAACTGAAAAAACTAAAGCAGCAAGAGCAACAAACTTCAAAGCTACCAGAAGTCAAGAAATAACCAAGCTCAGAGTAGAACTGAAAGAGATAGAGACACAAAAAACCCTTCCAAAAAAAAAAAAAATAATAATAATAAATGAATCCAGGAGCTGGTATTTTGAAAAACTTGATAGACCACTAACTAGACTAATAAAGAAGAAAAGAGAGAATCACATAGACACACTAAAAAATGATAAAGGGTGTATCACCACTGACCAAATAGAAATACAAGAAACCATCAGAGAGTGCTATAAACAGCTCTGTACAACAACAACAACAACAACAAGAAAAACTAGAAAATCTAGAAGAAATGAATAAATTCGAGGCAGTAATTAATAGCCTACCAATCATAAAAAGCCCAGAACCAGACGGATTTGCTGCTGAATTCTAGCAGAAGTACACAGAGGAGCTAATATTCTTTCTTCTGAAACTATTCCAAACTATCGAAGAGGAGGGACTCCTTCCAAACTCATTCAATGAGGCTAGCATCATCCTGATAGCAAAACCTGGCAGATAAAACAAAAAAAGAAAACTTCAGGCTAACAGCCCTGATGAACAACAGTGCAAAAATTCTCAATAAAATACTGGCAGACTGAATATAGCAGCATATCAAAAAGCTTGTCCACCACAATCAAGTTGGCTTCTTCCCTGGGATACAAGACTGATTCAACATATGCAAATCAATAAATGTAATTCATCACATAAGGATATCTACAGACAAGTATCACATGATTATCTTAACAGATGCAGAAAACACCTTTGATAAAATTCAACATCCCTTCATGTAAAAAGCTCTCAACAAATTCGGTATTGAAGGATCATACGTCAAAATAATGAGTAAGTTATGACAAACCCACAGTCAGTATCATACTGAATGGGCAAAAACTAGAAGCATTCCACTTGAAAACTGGTACAAGACAAGAATGCCCTCTTTCACCACTCCTATTCAACATCGTATTGGAAGTTCAGGCCAGGGCAATCAGGCAAGAGAAAGAAGTAAAGGGTATTCAAATAAGAGAGGAAGTCAGACTGTCTCTGCAGATGACATGGTCCTATATCTAGACATGACCCCATTGTTTCAGCCCAAAAGCTTCTTAAGCTGATAAGCAACTTCAGCAAAGTCTCAGGATACAACATCAATGTGCAAAAGTCACAGGCATTCTTATACACCAACAAACAAGCAAGCAGAGAGCCAAATCATGATTAAACTCCCATTCACAATATCTATAAAGAGAATAAAATACCTAGAAATACAGCAAATAAGAGAAGTAAAGGACTTCTTCAAAGTGAATTACAAACAACTGATAAGGAAATAAGAGAGGACACAAACAAATGGAAAAACATTCCTTGCTCATTGATAGAAATACTCAATATTGTGAAAATGGCCATACTGCCCAAAGTGATTTATAGGTTCAATGCTATTCCCATTAAACTACCATTGACATTCTTCACAGAATTAGAAGAAACTATTTAAAAATGCATATGAATTGAAAAAGAGCTTATATAGCCAATACAATCCTAAGCAAAAGGAACAAAGCTAGAAGCATTATGCTACCACACTTCAAACTATACTATAACGCTACAGTAACCAAAACAACATGGTACTGGTACAAAAACAGATATGTAGACCAAACAGAATAAATAACTCAGAACTACGATCACATATCTACAACCATCTGATCATCAACAAACCTGACAAAAGCAGGGAAAGGATTCCCTATTTAATAAACGGTGCTGGAAATTTGTCTATCCATATGTGGAAAATTGAAACTGGACCCCTTCCATAAAAATTAACTCAAGATAGATTGCAAATTTAACTGTAAAACCCCAAACTATAAAAACACTAGAAGAATATTTAGCTAATATCATTCAGGACATAGGCATGGGCAAATATTTCATGATGAAATCACCAAAGCAATTACAACAAAAGCAAACATTGACAAGTGGAATCTACGTAAACAGTTTCTGCACAGCAAAATAAACTGTCATCAGAGTGAACAGGCAGCCTACAGAGTGGAAGAAAATTTTTTCTATCTATCCATCTGACAAAAGTCTAATACCCAGAATGTACAATAAACTTTAACAAATTTACAAGAAAAAAACAACCCCACTAAAAAGTGGGCAAAAGACCTGAATAAATACTTCTCAAAAGATAACATTCATGTGACTGACAAACATATGTAAGAAAGCTCAACATCACTGATCATTACAGAAATGCAAACCAAAGCAACAAAATGCTATCTCATGCCAGTCAGAATGGAGATTATTAAAAAGCCAAGAAGCAACAGATGCTGGCAAGGTTGCAGAGAAATCGAAATGCTTTTACACTATTGGCTGGAATGTAAATTAGTTCAACCATTGTGAAATATAGTGTGGTGATTCTTCAGATATCTAGAATCAGAAATAATATTTGGCCCAGTAATCCCATTACTGGATACATATACCCAAAGGAATATAAATGTTTTTGTATCAAAAATACATGCATGTGTATGTTCACTGCACAACTATTCACAATAGCAACAACATGTGATATGGTTTTGCTATGTCTTCACTCAAACCTCAACTTGAATTATATCTCCCAGAATTCCCATGTGTCGTGGGATGGACTCAAGGGGAGGTAATTGAATCATGGAGGCCGATCTTTCCCTTACTAGTGTCATGATAGTAAGTCTTCCAAGATCTGATGGGTTTGTCAGAGGTTACTGCTTTTCCTTTTTCCTCATTTTATCTTGCCACTGCCATTTAAGATATGCCTTTCACCTCCTGCCATGTTTCTGAGACCTCTCCAGCCATGTGGAACGCTAAGTCTAATTAAGCCTCTTTTTATTCCCAGTTTTGGATATGTCTTTATCAGCAGTGTGAAAACAAACTAATACAGTAAATTGATACCGGTAGAGTGGGTCACTACCAAAAAGATACCTGAAAACGTGAAAGCAACTCTAGAACTGGGTAACAGAGATTGGAACAGTTTGAAGGGCTCAGAAGGAGACAGTAAAATGTGTGAAAGTTCAGAACTTCCTAAAGACTTGTTGAATGGCTTTGCCCAAGATACCGATAGCAATATAAGCAATAAAATCCAGGCTAAGGTAGTCTCGGATGGAGATGAACTTGGGAACTGGAGCAAAGGTGACTCTTACAATGTTTTAGCAAAGAGACTGGTGGCATTTTGTGCCTGTCCTAGAGATTTGTGGAACTTTGAACTTGAGAGAGATGATTTAGGTTGTCTGGAAGAAGAAATATCTCTTCTGTCTCATATCCAGGTCATGCTGATGCCAGAGGTGGATTCCCACGGACTTGAAATATTATGGATTACCATAATATTTCATATACACCATGAAATATTATACAGCCATAACAAGGAATGAAATTTCATTCATGTCCTTTTCAGGGAATGGAAAGAGCTGGAAGCCATTATCCTCAGCAAACTATGCAGGAAAAGAAAACCAAATACGTGTTTTCACTTACAAGTGGGAGCTGAATAATGAGATCACATGGACACAAGGAAGGGAACAACACATACTGGAGCCTGTTGAGGGATGGAGTTTGGGGAGGGAGAGCGCTAGGAAAAATAGCTAATGCATGCTGAGCATAATACCTAGGTGATGAGTTGACAGGTGCTGCAAACCACCATGGCACACATTTACCTATGTAACAAACTTGCACATCTTGCACATATACCTGGGAACTTAAAATAAAAGTTAAAATTAAAAAACAAAAATGTTTGAGTTAAAATAAGGGGAGTTGTAGAGACCAAGGTCCTTTGAAGCCTCTATATAGCTGCCTTCAGAGAAAATAGATGGTAAATATCTTTTTTCAGACCTTAAAAGGTCTGACTTTCATTGATCTCTCCTGGATCCAGGGAAGATCTAAAAAGGGAAGCCCTGGCTACATTAATAGAGTTTCTCTACAGATACACATTTTTCCCACAAGAGGTAGCTTTGCAGGGCCATTTCAAAATATGCCAAGAATTAAGTTTTTCTGATTTTGAGGGACTGTGTTAAAGAAAAACTTCTCTTCCTGGGTCTGCAAGGGGCATGGTTTCAAAGGCAGGAGTTCCCCGGCTCCACGCCTCCATCTGGGAACCAGAGGGGTTTCAAATGTAAAGTTATCTGTCTAAGTTTCCCACCTATGGGCATCCAAAAAGCCCACTGGAAGCTCTGGGAAGAGGGGGCACTGTAACTGAAAGCTGTGGACCAAGCAGCCAATCCGTTATCAGAGTCACAGAGCAATCACTCCAGAGGAAGCTTGAAAGAACTCCTCTCATTGGATGAGAACATGAAAGGGGAGGGAATAATTCAAGGGTTAAAACTCCCGCTGCTCCCTTGCTATATGGATTCCTTCTCTGTATCCGCTCCCATGGCAGCGTGGGAGCTGTCTTTCTCTCTCTTTCTCTCCCTCTGTCTAATAAATTTATCTCCTGCAAAACTCTTTGGGTCCACGATATTTATTGGAACAGTAAGCTCACCATGCCTCCGGGGCCCCTTTCTCCATTCTTTGGGGTAAGAGAGGCCGAGAATCTCTTCAGAACCAGGAGGGAGCTGGAGGCATCTTCAGGACACCCCCCACCTCCGCTTACATCTTTTGGCGAGCCAGCCAGAATGCAAGACTTCAGAGCGATGAGTGATACCGGACCCCTTTCGCTTGCTGACCTGTCCTTTCTTTTCTTTTAAATTTGTTAAGGAGGTAAATACTGGGTGCAGGGGCGGCCAGCAAGGAGGGGAGGCAGAGGCAAGGCCAGGCAGGTGTCACCTATGGAGAGCACCTGGTGGCCAGGCCTGCATGGGGCCATGTGCAACGGTGGTGGCTGGGCCTAGGCGGCTACAGTGGCAGCTGCCTATGCGAGCCACACCCATCCTTTCAAAAGTGCAGCCACTAGTCTAATGACACAGGTGGGGCCGGGAGGTCACTCTTCTCCTGGACACTGGTGTGGCCTTCTTAATTTTGCTTTCCTGTCCTGGCCAGTTGTCCTCCAAGTCTGAACTGTCCAAAGAGTCCTTGGACAAGCAGTCTCCCGATATTTCTCCCACCCCCTAAGCTGTAACTGAGGAGAAATACTCTTCTCTCATGCCTTCCTCATCATGCCAGGAAGTCTCACTCCCTTACTAGGGCAGGACCTGTTAGCCAGAGCAGGAGCCATTATCTATATGAACATCGTCAGAGAGGAAATCCCTCTCTGCTGCCCATTATTTAAGGAAGAGATTAATCCTGAGGTTTGGGCAATGGAGGAACAAGTTGGACGGGCAAAGAATGCCTGCCCAATTCCCATAAGGCTAAAGGATCCCACCTCTTTTCCTTATCAAAGACAGTACCCCCTAAGACCGGAAGCCAGAAAGGGGCTACAGGATATTTTAAGAAACTTAAAAGCTCAGGGTCTAGTAAAGTTCTGTAACACTCCTGTAATACTCCAATTTTAGGAGTATAAAAACCTAATGGACATTGGAGGCTGGTGCAAGATCTCAGACTTATTAATGAAGGTGTAGTCCCTTTATACCCAGCTGTACCCAACCCAGACACCTTGCTCTCTCAAATACCAGGAGAGGCACAATGGTTTACAATCCTGGACCTTAAGGATGCCTTTTTCTGTGTTCCATGACATCCTGACTCCCAGTTTCTGTTTGCCTTTGAAGACCATTTAGACCAGAATTCTCAGCTCACCTGAACAGCGTTACCCCAGGATTTTCAAGATAGCCCACACCTATTAGGCCAGGCTCTAGCTCAGGACCTTAGTCATTTTTCACATCCAGGTACCCTGATTCTTCAATATATGGATGACTTACTTTTAACTGCTAACTCAGAAACCCAGTGTCAGCAGGCCACCCAGGACCTCCTAGCCACCTGTGGATATGAGGTTTCCAAATCAAAAGCCCAACTTTGTAGACAAGAGGTAAAATACCTAGGGCTTGTCTTGTCTAAGGGCACTCAGGCCCTTGATGGAAAATGTTTCCAACCCATACTGGCCTCCCTTTGTCCAAAAACCTTGTAACAGTTACAGGGATTCTTAGGAGTAACTGGTTTCTGCCAATTGTGGATTCCCACGTATGGTGAAATAGCTAAACCACCATATACTGTGATTAAGGAAATAATGGGACCCTATAGCTGAGGCAGCCTTTCAGATCCTGAAGCAGGCACTACTGCAGACCCAGCTCTAAGCCTTCCTACAGGGAACAACTTCTCCCTATGTGTTATGGAAAAGTCAGGAGTGGCACTGGGGGTTTTCACCTAGACTCGGGAGACCACACCACAACCAGTGGCATACCTAAGTAAGGAATTTGATGCAGTAGCAAAAGGCTGGCCACCCTGCTTGTGGGTCATAGCCATGGTGACTATATTGGTCTCAGAAGCCATTAAAATAGTGGAAGGGAAAGGTCTAACTGTATGGACTTAACATGATGTAGCTGGAATTCTGGTCTCTAAAGGAGGCTTATGGCCATCCGACAACTGCTTTCCAAAATGTCAGGCCTTAATGCTCGAAGGGCCTGTACTTCAGCTGTGCACATGCGCAGCCCTCAATCCAGCTACTTTTCTTCCTGAGGAAGGGGTAGACAAAGAACAGGACTGTCAGCAGGCTATGGCCCAGAACTATGCAGCTTGAGAGGATCTCTTAAAAACTCCTCTAGCCAATCCTAACCTATACACTGATGGAAGTTCATTTATGGAAAATGAAGTTCAAAAGTCAGGATATGCAGTAGTCAGTGATCAAACAGTGCTGGAAAGTAATTCTTTTCCTCCTGGAACTAGTGCCCAGCTGGCAGAAGTAGTAGCCCTCACTCAAGCTCTAAAATTAGAGAAAAGAAAAAGAATAAACATATATACAGATTCCAAATATGGTTACCTGATTCTGCCTGCCCATGCTGCAATATGGAAGGAAAGAGAGTTCCTAACCTTGGCAGGAACTCCCATTAAATATCTTCAGGAAATTTTAGACTTAATATAAGCTGTCCAAGAACCCAAAGAGGTAGCAGTCTTATACTGCTGAGGTCACCAGAAAGGAGATGAGGAGAAAGCAGAAGGCAATCGCCAAGCTGAGCTAGAGGCAAAAAGGGCAGGTGGACAAGAATTTGTAGAAGGACCTTTAATATGGGAAAACCCTCTCCAGGTAATTAGACCTCAATACTCATCAGAAGAGGTAGAGTGGGCAATCTTCCAGGGATATAATCTTCCTTCAGGTTGGCTAGCTACTAAGGAGGGAAAAGTACTCCTACGTGCTGCCAGCCAGTAGAAAGTACTCAAAACCATACGTCAAATCTATTTTGACTTACAATTGTGTAAACCGAAGAGATAGGTTCAGTGGCCTTGTGCAATGAGACACAGAGGATATTTATATGGGGATGGTGGGTAAAGAAAGAGTATAGAGTGGTGGTAGCAGCCACTACCATAGGATGTTAGATTGAAGGTGGGGTGAGGAAGTCATGTACAAGGCTTCCTGGTAAAGGGTGCAAGAACCTGAGAGGAGGAGGTGCACATTCCTTTGGCAAAGCTCTGAGTAGCCACACTCAAGAAGTGTGAGAGGTACAACTATGTAAGGGGAATAGAACAGTGTAAGCAGATTGTGGAGATATCAGAAACCCAAGTAGGTAAACAGTCTTTCTGCATGGGAAATGGCTATGACCCCACCATAATTTGTAACAGCCCAAGCAGAGCACAGATGGCTTCCACAGGAATATGGGGCACAGCAGTAATATCCATGAGCTGGCACAGAGCATCAAAGCCCAAGGAGGATAAGAACACATTCTTTGTAGGTAGGAGTACCATAGTGCAGGGACTCAGAGACTGGGCATGGTGAGGAAAACATTCACAATCCACACAGTCTGGCACAGAGACTGCATCCTGAGATCATTAAGGATATTTCTACTTCAGACCTGGAGGAGGATTTTGTAGCAGGGGGTTGACAATGAACAACAGTGAAATGCTGAAGTCTGAGTGAAGTGAAAAGAGCATTCACATGGTGAAGTGGAAGGGAGAAAGATCGGTTACATAAAGTGGGATTTATCTAATAAACATACTGGGAATAAGAGGGGCTAGATTTCTCAGGTTGAAAAAGGAAGATATAGAAAAAGGAGAAAAAATAGGATAAAACTTCTAACCTTCGTATTGGATTGGAATTGGAGATATTTGTGCGAACTTAAAGTTTTAATGCTTATAGATGGATACAGGAAGAATATAGGTGCGTATGAATTGTAGGTGTATGCATGTTTATATCCTCAAGATCTGCTCACTGAGAGGGCCTTAGAACACCAATACCCATGTAATAATGAGCATGTCTAGCCTCAGATTTTGTTTTCTAAAGGGCATTTTTCACTAAAAGGAAACATAGCTTCTTGGATTACTGGTTAATTTCAGGGCTAAGAAAAAAATGTAAAATGAGCCACTAATATCATGTTGTACATGAAAACAAGGAAATGCTCAAAAAAATCATAAGGACATATCAAAAGGACAACAAAAAAGCTAGCTTGAATGAGCTCTCACTAGTCAGATAGGGAACAATTTGTGTATCTACATAATGATATAAACAGATTTTAACCTATGGAATAACATTGGAATGTATTTACATGTGATGAAAATACATATATACATACATAGCAGGAAAATCTTGTTAATTAATAAAAGGAATCATAGAATTTGAAGAAAATCACCCACTAGTATCCATCATCACAATACTTAATTCATACAGAAAACATTAACGGATGGTAAAAGTTTGATAAGAAACAGAATATTTACATAGTCTCAAAGTATATTCCTACAATACACTTACTAAGCTGGGAAAAAAGTAACTTCACCATAGTGAAAACTAGGAGACACCACCTTAATCAAATGTTCAAAATCAACATCATCAAATTGGGACAAATCAAATCATTACCACCTGATAAGATGCAATCACACAACATTACATCTGTGATATTCCTGCCAAAACCATTTAATCAGAGGAAACATCAGAGAAACACAAATTGAAAGGCATTCTCTAAGCAACTGGCTTAAAATCTTCAAAAGCATCAAGGTCATGAGAGAAAAGAAGACAGAAGGAGGAGGTTGAAGAGAATTAAAATAGGGCATCTAAATGCAGTATATGATCTTAAACCAGGGCTGGCTTTACAGGCATGTAACTTGTGCAGTGACACAGGGCTCTGCATTTGCAAGAGCCTATGTTTGATGATTTTTTTTTTTCAGATGGAGTTTTGCTCTTGTTGCCCAGGCTGGAGTGCAATGGCACAATCGTGGCTTACCGCAACCTCTGCCTCCTGGGTTCAAGTGATTCTCCTGCCTCAGCCTCCCAAATAGCTGGGATTACAGGCGTGAGCCACCATGCTAATTTTGTGTTTTTAGTAGAGACAACGTTTCTCCATGTTGGTCAGGTGAGTCACCAACCCCCAACCACAGATGATCCGCCTGCCTCAGCCTCCCAAAGGGCTGGGATTATAGGCATGAGCCACCGTGCCTGGCTTCAATTCTTAATAATATTTCAAAAGGCCTACGTTCATTTTGAACTGAGCTCCAGGTCCCCACAGAGTAGCCAGTCTTGCTCAGATTGAATCCTTTTTCTAAAAAAGGACATTATTGGGACTATTGACAAAATTTGGATTGGGGCTACAATTTAAATGATAATAATTTAATGTTATATCCTGATTTTGGTAATTATATTGAGTTATATTAAGGAATGTCTTTGCAGGAAATACTAAAATATTTGGGTGTTAGGCAAAATGTGAGTAAGCAACTTTCAAATGATTTAGGGGAAATACTTTGCCCTATAATTACAACTTTTCTGTAAGTTTGAAATTATTTCAGAATAAAAAGAAAAAAAGCTATTCATCAATTCCTCTGTAAAATTGAGACTTGATGAACTCAAACAATATGTAGAAGGGATCTGAAGGGCATTATATTGAGTGAAATAAATAAATGCTAAAGGTTACTTATTGTATATAGCATTTATAAAACATTCTCAAAGTGACAATATCAGGTCATTGGCTGCTGAGGGTTAGAGTCCAGAGAGGGTGTGATTATTAAGGGATAACACAGGAAGTTTATTTGTAGCGATGAAACAAATCTAGATGATCCGGAATTTTCATGTAGGAAAGGCCTAGAGCAAAAAATATGGTAAGAAAATTTACAGGAGGAGAGTGAGAATGAGGGTTGTCTTAAAGCTATATTTGCACAGAGAGCCCACTGCTATTTGGGTATTGGGCCACCACCTGTGTGACATTATCAAAAGGGAGGCAAAAAAAAGAGGCAGCCTAAGCCCCCGAAGCCATTTTATAGGATCCTCATGAATTTAAGAATTGTTTTGTAAACTAAATTTGAGGCCTGATGTCTCATGCCTATAATCTTAGCACTTTGGTAGGCCAAGGTGGGAGAGTCACTTAAGCTCAGGAGATCAAGACGAGTCTGGGCAACACAGCAAGACCCTTGTCTACACACACACAAACATACAGACAAAATTAGTGTGGTAGTACACTAGACAGTCAATTTATCAAGACAGGGAAATAGAGAAAGAGTAATTCACATAGAACTTCAGTGCAGGAGACCAGGGTTCTATTGTTAGTCAAATCAGTTTTTCTGAAAACTTGGGGATCAGGGTTTTTAAGGACAATTTGGTGGGTAGGGAGTGCCGATTGGTTGGGTCAGAAATGAAATCATAGGGAGTTGAAGCTAACCTCTTATCCTGTTATTTCCTGAGCAGGGGCAACAAGACCAGATGAGCCACTTTATCGATCTGGGTGGTACCAACGAATCCATCAAGTGCAGGGTCTACAAAATTTCTCAGCATTGATCTTAGGTTTTACAATAGTGATGTTATCACCAGGAGCAATTTGAGGAGGTTTAAAATCTTGCAGGCAGCCTCTAGCTGCATGACTCCTAAACCATAATTTTAAATCTTGCAGATAATTTGTTAGTCCTGTAAAGGCAGACTAGTGCCCAGGCAGGCAGGGAGTTTGTTTGACAAAGGGCTGTTATTGTCTTTGTTTCAAACTATAAACTAAATTCCTCCCAAAGTTAGTTTGGCTTAAACCCAGGAGTGAACAAGGACACCGTGGGGTTATAAGCAAGATGGTGTTGGTTAGGTCAGAGCGCTTTCATTGTAATAATTTTCTCAATGGCAATTTCAACCTTCTATCAAAACAAAACAAAACAAAAAAATTTAAAAAAATTTGATTAAAAGTTGAACACTGTTTCTATGGGGAAAATATTTGATTTACTCGTATAGGACAAAAATCTCCTTTATGAAACGGTACTGAAGGTCCCTTTCTTATCCAGTGAGCTAGTATGGAAAACCATGATAAATGTGTATGATTATATAATCCCACAAAAAGGTAAAAGTTGATAAAGACAACCTAAGGTTCTACTCAATTTCACTAAATTTTAGACAAGCTTCTACCTCACCTAGGACCCCGACTTTCCTTTTCTTAGAACATTTACTTTAGAAAACACAAAATTGTAAATTCTTTCTCTGGCTCTTTGAGATGTAAATTTTTTGAAAGCTTCTAGCTCATTTTAGAACCCAAGAATGGCTTTTTGAAGGACCTGAGAGCCAATCTATTGAAATGTAATTGTCAAGAAAGATAAACCACCTCCCTCCTAATCCCTCTACTACAGTTTCTGTGGGAGAATGGGAGCAGTAACATTACGCATGTTCCAAGGTGTAAAATTACCTCCTACCAAGAGCCAGCTCGGAGTGTAAAGACCCCTACCCAGGCTGCGATGAAGGAACTAAGAAGCAGACACCCAAGAACACAAGAACACAAGAACTTATGCAAGAACAGCAAGGTGAGTCTATTGAGGGCCAATAGCCTTGCCAGCTGAGAGCCTAAGGGGCTGACAGCATGCAGGGTTGAGGGCCTCGAGTAGACTCTAATCCAAGGATTTATTCTCTCTGAACAGGTATTGACAAACAGATGATTGATATTTTCTCATAACACAAAATATGCCAAGTAGGCATCTGGTGCCCGCTTACCACTGATCACAGACAAACTAAAAAGTATTATCCACGAGGGAGCCACAGGGGCAGGGTCAGATATCTTCAAGAACTGTTTTAACCAGTGTATGGTATTTATATATTGTCCTGCCACTTTGGAATGCCCCAAGTAGTTTTCTACTTGGGGGAACGGGGGCAACTAGGTTTTCCTTGCCATTATTCTTCCTAGCAAACAATATATTCTGTCATACACTCAATTTCTCAATATTCATAAATTTAACATTTCTCAACAACCTCCAATTATGAAGACACAAGAAAAGTTACTTTTCCTTTGAGTAAGGCCAATTAGCAAACTCAGATGGCCACTATCCCAACTTTTAAAAACTCTCTGGCCCTTTGTCTGGGGAGAGGGTGCTTGGTGGGTGACTGGGCATTCAGACATCCTATTGCTGATAATATTATAGAAATGAAATCAATTTCTCTCTGCTTATGTTGTCTGGTGCAATCTTTTTCTCTTTGACAGTGTTGAAAACTGATAACAAATCTCAGTCCACATATTTTCCAATTTGGGGAATATTTCTAGAATTCTCAAAGAAAATATGTATTTATTTTTATTTTACTGAAGGTCACAAATGATAAATGGATTGACCAAAATAGTTTCAAGGCTAGTCTAGTTTCACTTAAAATACATGGAGATTATATAGGTAGGTTTTCATAAAATGTCCATTAAAATTAATGATTTCAAATTACTGTCAGAGGCATGTGAACCAGAACAACTTCATCTTGACTAGGAGCTGGATGAAATGAGGCTGAAACCTACTGGGCTGCACTCCCGAACAGTTACGTCATTCTAAGTCACAGGATGAGACAAGAGGTCTCCACAAGATACAGATCATAAAGACCTTGCTGATAAAACAGGTTACAGTAAAGAAGCTGGCTAAATCCTACCAAAACCAAGATGGCCACAAGAGTGACCTCTGGTTGTCCTCACTACTAACCCCCCCCGTCAGTGCCATGACAGTTTACAAATGCCATGGCAATGTCAGGTAGTTACCCTATATGAACTAAACATGGGAGGCATGAGTAATCTACCCCTTGTTTAGCATATCATCAAGAAATAACCATAAAAGTAACCAAAAAAAAAAAAAAAAAGGCAACCAGCAGCCTTTGGTCTGCTCTGTCCGTGGAGTAGCCATTCTTTTTTCCCTTTACTTTCTTAATAAACTTGCTTTCCCTTTGCACTGTGGACTCCCCGGAATTCTTTCTTGTGTGACATCCAAGAACCTTCTCTTGGGATCTGGATTGGGAACCCTGTTCTATAACATGACTGTCCTTTTACAAAATAATAGAAAGCCAGGTAGCAATTGCCCCCGTAACTGCTGGGCTTGGAAATAATTCAATGGAGATTAAACACCTATAAGAAAGGGAAGGAAGAGTTAATTGAGTCAGTGATTCCGTTGCTAAGGTAACTTAGGAAAGACTGCATGATCTGTTCAAAATCTTTTTTTGTTTCTGGAACTGAAGATGAAAAATAAAGAAATAGAGGATATAGAGAAAGGCACTTCACAACATCTTAGATATTGGATAGGCAACTCTGAGGAGTGAGGCTAGTTACTTATAATGAGAACACTGAGGCTGAAATAGGTGTTTAATTTACTTGAATTCAAGTCTCAGCCTGAATATTCTATTTAAATTATTGGTAGAAATACAACTCGTCTTTCAGGCTAAAAATTTAGTAGTTATACTAGGCTTCTCACTTCTTTCCATAGTACCATAGTACATCTCTAGGAGAGATGTCTTTCAATCCTTTGTCTGCAGATAAATATGATACTATCAGTCGAAGGACAGTCTAACCTTTCATTCAGTTTAATCATTGGTAAGGGCTTTTATCACACTTAAGATTTAAGCTAAGGTGGTTTTTCACAAACCTAGAGCTTGCAACTTTTTTTTCAATGGCCCAATCTGCTGAAGGAAAAAACTCTAATTTTTTTGAGAGTAGAAAGAAAAGTTGACTTTACTAAGAAGATTTTAATAACAGTTGTGCTTAGAGGGTAAGAGCATCTATATTAGTTGAGCTGTATTATTTAAGCTGTTTTCCCTTATTCTGCAATTCTCACACTTTAGCATGAAGTAATTCACCTGGAGTGCTTGTTAAATCATAGACAATTGGCTCCATCTCTGGCATTTCTGATGGGTAGGTCATACTTTGGTGGTGCTGATGCTGCTGGTCTTACAGTCACATCTGAGAAGGATAGCCTTAGAGGATTTTGACTATGCTTGTAAAAGAAATGCAGAATTGAGTATTAGTGCATAATTATTTTTATAATAAATGACTTGTGCATGAAAACAAAAAAGGGAAATATGTTACTCTCTCATCTTAATAGCCAAGCGAAATCTTCATATTTAAACTTTAGATCCACTCTTCATTTGATGTAAACACTACTAACATTCCATTCTTCATTTGATAGAAACATTTATTAATGTAGGGAATATCAACTATTTCAAGCGACAGCAAATTTCAGCAATGAATGCTGAAAACTTAACTATAAGTCACCACCCTATCTAAATTTCAGATGAATGTTGCTCCTACAAAATTACCTGGTGAAAAAGTGTGTCATGAAGAATATCTAGTTCACTGTTATTTTCTAGAAATACAGAGGTAACAGCTTCTGTTTTTAGGGGGAAAATAATAGCCTATTTTTTTTTCTTATTTTTCTGAGACTTAGTCTCTCTCTCTCTGTTGCCCAGGCTGAAGTGTTGTGGTATGGTCATGGCTCACTGCAGTCTCAACATCTTAGACTAAGGAAATCCTCCTGCTTCAGCCTCCTGAATATCCAAAATGGTTGGCAGTGGCAAATATCTGAGTTATCAGCAGTGAATCTGCACAGGTCTGCAGCAACCTCAATTCTTGCCACCTCAGAAGACAGAATTCAACTGAAGGGTATAAAACAGAAAAAGACACTGAGGCAAGTTTCAGATGAGGAGTGGAAGCTTATTCAAAAGCTTTAGAGTAGCAAAGAAAGGAGCATATACTTGGAAAAGACCCAAGTGGGCACTTTGGAAATCAAGTGCAGTGTTTGACCTTTTGACTTAGAGTTTTGTAAGTTGGCATACTTCCGGGGTCTTGCATTCCTTTTCCCATGATTCTTTTCTTAGGGTTTGCTGTTTTGACACTTAATACACAAGCTAGAACCTGCTCACTCAATTCCTGAGATCTTATTGGAAGCTGCTGATTACTAATTTCATGTGTTTTTAATCTATTGGCAAATTGCCTCTCCCTGGGGCTGTCTGTGACCAATTACCATTTTAGAGAGTTAGTGTGACAACTGCCAGACCATCACTTGATGGTTGCCTGACATTTCTGTGGGTAGCAGGGACCTTCTCTTGCCCCATTCATACCTGACTAGGTACCTACTGTAGCCAGACCACAGGCATGCTCCACCACACTGTTAATTTTTGAAATTTTTGTAAGGATCGGGTCTCACTATGTTGCCCAGGATCATCTCAGGTGATCTTCCTACCTCAGTCACCCAAAATATGGGATTTGCAGGCATGAGCCACAGCTCCGGGTCTGCCTTATGCTTCTTATGTTTCCTTTTGAGATTCTTTTTAAATTAATAATATTTTATTATACCATTTTAAATAGGCCAGACAAAATTGCTCATGCCTGTAATCCCAGCAATTTAGCAGACTGAAACACGAGGATTGCTTGAGCCCCAGGAGTAGTTTGAAACCAGCCTGAGCAACATAGGGCAACCCCCATATCTACTAAAAAAAAAAAAATTAGCTGTGGGAGGTGGCTAGAGCCTATGATCCCAGCTACTCGGGAGGCCAAGGTAGGGTGATCTGCTTGAGCTCCAGAAATCAAGGCTGCAGTGAGCCGTGATCACACCACTGCACTACAGCTTGAGTGACAGAATGTGATTCTGTCTTGAATAAATAAAATTTTAAAAACATAAAAATTTAAAATATCATATAGAGCATTTGCAAAAGTCTGAAGAACATTTAAAAACCTAACTTGTACTCCCCAGAGATAACAATTATCAACATTTTAGTGGTTTTGTTCTGTCTCCTTATTAATATTTTTTCTTGGTTGGGATGATAGTAAATATTCAAATTCATTTTTTTTGCTTCAGAATTAATATTTATTCATGACTAAATACTTCTGAAAACATGATCTTTAGCAACTACATGAAGGTTTACTATAAATATATAATATAAATTACTTGATTCCATGTTTGACAAGACAACTTTAATCACTTTTGATTCTCAGCCCTAGTCTCTAGAATGGGTTGCTTTTTCTAACAGAAAAACAGGGCTCTTATTGATTGCGGCAGGTGCTAACCCCTACAAATACATTGCCGACATGATGAACATTTCCGCTCATACAATTCTATAACCCATTTATAACACTGTCACTGATGTATCGTAGAAGGTAGTACTGTATCAACTTTAACGTCGCTCAAGAAAAATTTTACTAAGGTTCTCTGAGAGAAGAATTGAGTAACACTTTAAGCACTGGCCTCCACACCTATAAAATCAGTGACTTGCGCTAGCATGAAAGCAGTGGAGGTAGTGATTGAAGAAATAGCTTCTGTAAAAAAACTTCCAGATGGTGAACACAGGGCAGAATGTCCCTGAATGAAAGGCAGCTTTAGAAAATACCATAGAAAGCTTTTAAGCCATTCAGAGCTCTGGTAGGGAGTTGAAACGAAACCTTCCAGTGATTCTGTTTGGCTGTTGGGGGAGAGAGAAGTGTGGCTTGAAGTCAAAGTATATTTTAGTTACTACTCTAAATGTCGCTCACAGACCATTCTTATCCTTCCTCAAACCAGTGCCAGGAGAAATAACTAAAACTACTCTCTTTGTATCATTGTTGTGTGTAGGTATTTGTTTTTCATTTTAGGAGTAGAGCCCTTATTAGAGGCATAAAAGCATCTAATCACTGTAATAGTTACTTACCCATTTGTGTTCCTAGATCTTAGCACTGTCTTTGGGCCACACAGTTAACGATTGTTGAAATAATCGATGAAAGTTTAAAATAGTCTAAAAGTTAAGTAGGTGTCTTGCTATTTCTTAAATATTTCAAGCACACCCTCAACTCCAGGAATATGCACTGGCTATTCTTTGCCTACATTGCTTTTCTGTATGCCTTTCTTCTTCTCTTTTCAATTCCTCCAGATGTTACCTTCCCAGTGACGCCTTCCCTGAAAACCCTATTTAAAACTTCAGTCATCCCTCCCACATCCACACACCCAAGGAACCACTTCCTATCTTCTTTCTCTGCTTATCTTTAGCCATTACACTTATGGTCATCTGATTTACTATGTATTTTCTTTAATTATTCACTTATATTCTGTATTTTTTCTCTAGAACATAAGTCTCATGAAGGCAAGGAATTTCATCTTCTGTCATATTTTCAATGACTAAAAAAATCGCCGGGGGTGGGTGTGGTGGTTCACAACTCTAATCCCAGGACTTTGGAAGGCTGAAGCAGGGGGGTCATCTGAGGCCAGGAGCTCACGACCAGCCTGATCAACTTAAAGAGACTCCCTCTCCCCATCTCTCTCTCTCCATATAGATAGATGGATAGATACACACACACAGACACACACACACACTATATACAGAATAAAAACATAAAATAAACTGCTTGACCTACAGTTGGCATTCAACAAAAACTTGTGGACGATATACATGGATGAATGTATACCATACCATTTCAAGAGCAATGCTGCTCAGAATGAAGTGGATGAACCACATCACTGGACACTGAGGTTAGCAAATACCATAAGACAAAATAGAATAGCAGAATTGCTTACCCACAATAGGACCAGAAGGACAGAGTGAATTCTACTAACTTCACATGGCTGAAACTTTTAAGAGCTCTTTAGATATAATGGCAATGAAAACTTGAACCACACTTTAGTTATGTTTTCGGTACACATTTATGTTTTAGTTCATGGGCTAATAAACCACATAGGTTATTTTATAGTGAAGGATCAGTCATTCCCAGTTATTCCTGATATTTTTAATATAAAATATTAAGTTAAATGACCCTCGAGGAATTGTTCAAAATACACAAATGGTTCAGGATGGCCCAACCTAAAGATTCTGAGGTTTGGAGGAATAATTTTCCCTAAAAAATAGAATCTTTTTAAAAAGTATACAGCCTGAATGAAATTTATCCTTTCTAATGGTGCTACATTTTATGATGATCGAGTCTAGGCAAAAAGACTGAAGATAGATTTATCCCTTCTTTGCTGAAATACACTTCATTTATAACCTCCAATCCCCTACCTTGCTCAAAATAATTAAATGGCTAAATACATGCAAGATTACTCAATGCCTTACATCCTAATACTAACTCAGGTTTGCTCTACTCAAAACATATAACAGATGCTGGATCCTAGAATCAATTTCAAGGCCAGCCAGTATAGGTAAATTTCTTGAACTCTCTGGACTTCAGTTTACTGACCTATAAGACAAGATGCCTAGACTTCATAGAATATAAGTCCCTTATAGTTCCAAAAACCTCACTTCATACAATTAAAATGTTTTGTAGTAAATTGTGAGTAAGCTCTCACTCCTGAAGTTATGTTTGCATTTAAAATAGGAACAGATGGCTGAGCACAGTGGCTCATGCCTGCAATCTCAGCACTTTGGGAGGCCACGGTGGGTGGATCACCTGATGTCAGGAGTCTGAGACTAGCTTAGCCAACAAGGTGAAAACCCGTCGATACTAAAGCTCCAAAAATGACTTAACCAGGTGTGGTGGCAGGCACCTGTAATCCCAGGTACTCGGGAGGCTGAGGGAGGCGAATTGCTTGAACCTGGGAAGAGGAGGCTGCAGTGAGCTGAGATTATGCCAATGCACTCCAGCCTGGGTGATAGAGCAAAAATAAGTAAATAAAATAGGAACAGATTAATCTCAATAGATATTCATGAAATTTTGTCTAAAATATTTTATAAAGATGCCTTACTAACACCCACAGATTACTGGGCCACAAGCAGGGCAGCCAGTCCCACCTTGTTTTCTGTCCTGAAATTTGTGGAACTCAAGGTCTTTGCCTTATGCTTCACATCACCAGCCACTGCTGCATGGAGGATGCAATGTCTTAGAAATGCTGTAGTGCCTTAGAAAGAATCCCAGGCTTAATGTCGTTTAGTTGTTCTGTAATAAAGAAGATTGTTACATCCCTTTATAAATTGGCTAAAGTATTTCTTTGGAACGAGCTTGCCAACGAAAAGTGAATGAACTGCTAAGGAATAAAGTAGACAGAGGATTTGATTATCTTTGTAACTATTGTAGCGAGCTGGAAAAGCAAAAACTAAGTAGTTTGTATCCCCTCTAAGGCACTTAATAACTTGAGGCAAAGGGCAAGTTGTACAGATATTTCTCAATCTTAGTTTTATCTTTTTATGTTAACGGTAATATCCAATTTGGGATCAGCATTGAACAGTGAGTTCGGACTCTACAAAACTTATTTGCTATAACCTTTAAATATTAAATTAAGAAAGTGAAGCAACAATAAGGTAAAAATTGTGAGCAGTGAAAAAATGAAACAGAAGTTTAAAAGAGTGAGGGACAGAGTTACTAGCTGGGCTCTGGCAGTAAGCAGTACCAACCACAAGTTTAGTCACTGATGGGTAAGAGCAATTAAAATTACTGTGTAAGAGACGGAAATCAGAGACACGCTTCCTGCCTTTGCATGCTGGGAGTATCTGGAATGAATCTAAATTACATTTTGTCTCTGTGGATAGATCTGCCATAACCCCACTATCTCCACAGATTCAGTAACCCCAAAGGGCAAGGTGGAGATTGTTAAAAACGAACAAACAAACAAAACTAAACCAAAACAAACAAACAAAACTGTTACAATATTATGTTCACAGGGAAAAAGAACAAAAGCAAATTGGCCCGCAAATGAAAATTCAAGCCATATTAAGAAAACTAATCCTGAAAAGGCAGCCGACAAAATCAATAACTCCAGCAATATTTGCAGATGGTGAAAAGACAAATATCTAAGAAGGAACAGAAACGATAAAATTAAGATAGAGAAGAGAGGGAATATGTAAAAGAAATTATGAGAAAACTTTGAAATAAAGTAAATTTACAGATGATAAAATATAACAATAGATGGAATAAGCATTTGACAGAGTAGAGATGAACAGCAAGTTAGCAAATAGGAAGAGGATATGGAGGGATTCACTAAGAATGCACTGGAAAACAAAGATTAAAATAAGATGAAAGAGTACTTAGGACACAATCAGATGAAAGAGTACTTAGATGAAAATGATTTAGCACACATCTAACACAGAGGTTTGCCAGACTACTTGCTGAGACCAATATCCAGCTGACCACCTGTTTTTATAAATAAGTTTTTATTTAAACACAACTACGCTCATTAAATTTACATATTGCTTATCACTGTTTTTATGGTACAATGGCAGAGTTCAGTAGTTGTAACAGAGTCCATACGACCTTCAAAGTCTAAAGTATTCACGATATGGTCCTTTGAGAAAATGTTTGCTGATGTCTGATCTAATAGGTATAAATAGATGAGACTAGAATGAATGGTAGTAAAGCAATATTTGAATCAAAAGACAATTGCAAAGTTTCTACAATCTAAGAAACATGAGTCTTCGGACTAAAACTGCACTGCAGGTACTAAACAGGATAATAAAAATAAATACACACTGTACATATATTTATTTCAATGCAATCGAAGAGCTTCACAATTAGAGAAAATGTTTCAAAGTTACTAGATGGATAAAAAAAGAACATGGGCTGATAGTGTACTTCTTAACCACTCACTATTGAGGGAAAGACAATGAATAATATTCTCAAAACACAAAGTGAAAGTAACTACCAGAAATATATGTACAGGCAAATAAACCTTGGAAAGTGGAGGCCAAATAGAGCCATTTTTAGACATACAAAGCCCGGCAGATTTTACTGCCCATTGAAACTCAAAAAAAAGATGTGTTTTAGAATAAAAAGACAAACCAGGAAGGTGTGGAGAACAGTTAAAGTGGTGACCAGAAAAATTAATATTTACCATAAAATAAATAACATAGGTTGCATATTAAATAAAAGAATAAAACTAAAATGAAATAATTGTGGTAAGACTATAGAGGCCGAGGCAATAATTCATGAAATCTGAAATATTCTGTAAAATGGTCAGGAGGAAGTTAGAAATACTGACAATTACAGACTGCTCTCAAAATTAGAGTTAAATACCTTTAAAAGTAAGTAAAACCCTAAGTAGAAATTAATTGGTAGCCTTCAAATCAGAAGAAGGATACAAGAGATTATGGAAAACTTTAACAATCCTAAAAAAGGAAGAATGAAAGGAGGAAGAAGGATACCAGGAAAACAATTTTAACACAAAATAAGTTAGTAATAAGTTTATACAAAGGGTCACAATAAATATGCAAAAGACTAATTCCACCTTATAAGAGACAGAGGTCATCAAAATAATACTAATATTAATTAGATATTACTGTAATTGGCAATTGAAGTTAAAGTATCTAGTGCCTGGTACGTAGTAGATATAAAATCTGACATTGAGGTTGTGGACGTGGCCACGGGGCTTGTAAAGGCCAATGCCACCCTTGGGCCTCCCTCCTATCTCTGCAAGGCCTCCTTTCTCTAGGCCTTTCACCAGGCTGCCAGGGCTCTGAGGAAGCCCTACCTCCTGACCTAGAAGACCTACAAGGCTGCCAAGGCTGGGCACTACCAGGAGGCTGACTGGCAGCTCTCCCTCCTCCTGGACCAGCAGCACCTGGGGGCTTGGCCCTCGAAGCCACTGGTGGGCAAATTCAGAAACTGAAGCCGGCCTCTGGTGGGTGGCCTGCTTCAATGGTCAAATGGTGGGTATTATTACTGTTTGTTGTGTCTCTAGCTATAGAAAACACTGGCTGTCATCATTATTGACATTTTTAGCAACGGTGCCAAATAGTGAAACAGCCTGTAAGATTTAGGTCCCTTGGTTTCTGAAAAGAGTGCTGTTCAATGAAGAGTTATGGCAAGGTCAGGGTTAAGTAATAAGTACTCAGTAGTTATAAATAGTGAACACTGAAGCTGTATCTAATGGCCTGAGTTATAATATTAAAAAAAAAAAACAATGAAAAATCGCAAACTGCCATTCCAAAAGTTTGGAAGAGCAGAGACTCTGGTGAATGACAGTGAAAGGACACTCACTTATTGAAAAGCAGCCTTTTGGTACTTAACTCACCTTCAAGGCCATTCCAATGCTATCATTTTCTCTCAAAAGACATCTTTTATAAATATTAGGTAATCTGCAAATTCTGTAATCCAGTTAAAACTGCAAGCAAACACCAAAGTAATTTTCATCCTTAAATTATCTCACCACAGTTAAAAAAAATGCTTGGAAATTCTTCTGCAAGGCAAGATTACAAGATAATTAAACATAGAGGATTGGGTTGTAGTGTTTGAACTATACATCTAAATTGGATTCAGATGTGTTAGTCTGTTCTCATGCTCTTAAGAACTGTCTGAGAAGGAGCAATTTATAAAGGAAAGAGGTTTAATTGACTCACAGGTCGGCAGGGCTGGGGAAGCCTCAGGAAACTTACAATCATAGCAGAAGGGGAAGAAAATGCGTCCTTCATGTGGCACAGAGAGAAATATGCCAAGCAAAGGGGAAAAGCCCTTAACAAAACCATCAGATCTCATGAGAACTCATTCACTCTCATGAGAACAGCACTGAGGTAACCAGCCCCATGATTCAATTACCTTCCACCAGGTTTCTCCCACTATACATGGGGATTATGGGAACTACAACTCAAGATGAGATTTGGGTAGGGACACAGATCATATCAAGAGGTATACAGGGAGAGTAATTTATTAGTGTTTGTTTTATAAACCTGTTCTGATTATTCAGAATGAAGGCACCAGGGTTGTTTGGTGGTGGTGATAGTAGTCATTTTGCATGTTTCTGTATGCGTTTTAAGTATGCATATATGTATGTACCTTCATGCCTTAGCTTTAATAAGCAGGACCTAGCTAGACTGGAGAGGAACCTTTGCCACTATTTTTGTTTCTTAAAAACCCCAGATTCTCTTTCCAAGCTGTCAGAATTACATTTCTTCGCAGGTGTTCAACACTTCAGCTCCTCGTCAAACCAGCCCTTCCCTTTGCCCTTCATGTCACCTGCTGTAGTAATTGCTGGCACTGGCAGGCTTTTATTAGGAGGAAACCTGACGTTGATCCCATTGAGAGGAAAGTAAGAAATATAATTAAAAAAAAAGGAAGGATTATAATTCTCTAAGCATCCTGGAAAGTAAGACATTTGGAGAGATATGTCCTCAAACATTTTGGGCATCAACCTAATTATAAAGACATTGAGAACCCAGAGCACAGTGGCTCAACATCTCAGGAGCAGCTGGAGTCTTTGGCCATAAGCAGCCCTGTGTGGTCCTGGGCTCATAAAGGAGGATGAAAGAAGAACTTGTGGGAATCTGTGAAAAGACTGAGCTTTAGCACTTTGTCTTTGAACACTTAGAGTATTGACAAGGACTTGGATAACAACCATGTACATTTTCTCTACTTAACTACCTCTTTGCAGCCGGATTGGTGCCTATTGCTTTAATTACGCACTCCATACAGAAAGGACAGCACAACAGGGCAGCGTCATGTTTGTATAGTGTCCTCTGTCCCCTTTGGTTTATTATCAAGCTGTGTTTGATAATAAACTTGATTTGTATCTTTTTCCTTTTCTTAACCTTGGCTCTACAGCATGTGAGACGTCTGCAACAGTACTCATCTCAGCAGAGGAGCTATATCTCACTAGCCACACAACTCTATATTTGACATACCAGTGACAAAAACTATTTGGATTTAGCTCTCTCACCATAACCTTATACAACCTGACAGCCAGATGGTGAAACACATTTGAATGACTGCAGCTAAACACAAAGAAAAAGAAAAAATATATATATATTTATATATTCAGAATGAAGCACAGGGGTTGTTTGGTGGTGGTGATGGTAGTGATTTTGCAAGTCTCTGTATTAGTAAGTATGCATATATGTGTGTACCTTCATGCCTCTGCTTTAATAAGCAGGACCTAGCTAGACTAGAGAGGAACCACTGACATACCAGTGACAAAAACTATTGGGATTTAGCTCTCTCACCATAACCTTTTAAAACACTTATACAGTGTGTGTGTGAAGCTTTTTCATTCAAATTCAAAAGTGCAGCTGAGAAAAACCTTCAAAACTGTGAAAATTGCATGGCAAAACAAAAATAAAAACAAAAAACCTTCCCTATCTTGCAATAAGGCAAACATTCTCAGATTCTTAGTTACAAAAAAGAATAAAATGAACTCGTTTTTGAGACATGTTCATTCTGATCTGAAATATCTTGAAATATATTTAAAAACTCTGGCTATCTTTGGCTTTTCGGTCATGTTCTTAGCTAAATCCCTTATATCTTCCAATGTTTTGCAAAGAAAAGCTTAGATAATTTCAGATAGTGCTGGAGAATAAGAGGCCTCTAGGATATAAACAATGCAACTTTTACCTTTTTAACTTCCGTAGGTCTCATCATCTTTTCGAGCTGACGGTGATTTGCAGGAAGCAGCAGAGACTGGGTCCAATGCTCAGAAAGAATGAATTGTACCAAGTACCAGCTCAAGTGGGAGTCCCCAACCCTGGCGGCACTGAAGGTATAGAGAGGCTGACACCCAGATAGTACAACAGAGTGCATCTATCCTGGGGACCAACAGCCTAACAGCCTGTGGGGCTGACAGCTCTCCAAGCCGAAGGCCCTAAGCAAACGTTCATCCACGTATTTATTTGCTGTTAGGTGATTCTCATCAACACACAGGTGTTGTACGTTTACTCATAACATAAGACTATACCAAGTAGGCAGCTGTTACCTGCCTACCACTAATTACAAACTGAAAGGTACCTTCCACAGAGGAGCCATGGAGGCAGGGTAAACTTAATGTTTCTCAGCAGAGTTGAGCCAGTTTAAAGTTATCCAAATACTTTTAAAGTGAATGTAGTGAGTTATAATTTTCTGTTGTCTCGGCATCCATTTTGAATACAAGTTCAACTTCCTCATATCAAAAGCAAGTCTCAGTCACCCTTGAGACAGTTTCCAGTTCTACGCTAAAACCAAATGACTTAAGCTGGTGGTCAGAGATAAGAACTTAGTGGCATCTCTTCTGCCTGCCAGACAGGACTCCACATTTCCCTTTTGCTTCCTTTAAACCATTCAGGCATTTGCCTGCAAACTTAAAGGGAGCCACACCCTTCTGCTAATTGCCCACGTGCTTTCTCTCTCTCTCTCTCTCTCTCTCTCTCTCTTTACCTAACTCTTATTCTTACCTCACATCACCTGGGGATGGAGTACTGCTCTCCTGGCCCAGGATCTGTAAATAAAAAAAAATCTTTGAACTTGTTTCCTGCTGCGGTGATATATTAAATTTGCACCTTCCATTAGAAAAACTAGGGGCTGTCCCTTTCCCCAGGATACAAGGGAGAACACAAAGTCAGCCTCCCAGAGCCAGAGTGATGATCAGGCAGGCATAAACTGGACACAGGTCAGAAAAGAACCACAAGGGTATCTGCAAAAGTAAACTAATTTTCCCTGTGAGGGACTCTTGGTCACAGGTCAGACAACTAGTCTTTAGGCTGTATGCTGGGTAAGCCAGGTAAAAGAAGTATCCTGTGAAAGGTACATTGTAAACATCCACGTCCAACTGCCCTTCATTTCTCATTAGGGCAGGGTTGCTAGCACCGTGGTACTGGAACCCTCATTTAGCTGGAGGCTCTCAAAAAGTAAGCCACTCTTCTTGACAGGTGTTAGATATGTTACCATGAAAAAGCTGTAGGGCTATAAACAGCAGTTACACCTCGACTAATCATTTCTGTAAGAGCTAAATTATAATGACAAAACAAAAGAGGGCTAAACATAACTGAAGGCAATGTTATATCCTATCTCTGTGTGTTTCAGAATGCCAGTCATCCAGAGTAATTCAGGAGTCCCCAAGCTTTTAGAGGAAGCATCACACTATCCACTTCAGGCATTAATAGCAGAGGATAAAGCCATCTTTCACAATAGGCTTCGTGGATATTTTAAATTAATGTTTTAAAAATGACTTGAATGTGTTAAAGTACTACATGGTGATTAGATGTTGTGATTATGTGTTTATGAAGGCTATATTTATGCATTTATATCTGGTACTGTGAGCTCAGATCAAAAATAAATTGGCCTAGGTGGAATGGAAGTAATGAGATGAAAATGAACAGTCAGTTCTAGTGGGAGAGAGGAAATAGAATAGCAAAGTAGTCCAGTGGGAGATCCCATGAATGATTTGGCTGGTTATAATAGAAGCTCTTGGCAAGGGCTATTGTTGATTTTCTGGTTTCTCTTTGAACTGACTCAAGGAAAGCTTCCTTCTTATATGTGTGTCTATGTACACATACTACTGACCCAGGTTTCTAAGAAACCAGAATAAGGCAAGTGCTTCTCTGCCTCTATTGGTGACTCACTTGTTGACTGTGAAGCCATCTTGTAGCTTCCTGGATATGTTATGGTTTCATGATGGTCAACATTTTGTCTATGCCGTTGTTTTTACCTTGATTCATGTAAACTGACATTACAAATGCTGACTGGGAACGGTGGTAGAATGTAGGAATTCAGAACACAAACGTGGAGCCAGACTTTTTTGGTTTGAATTCTAACTCTGCTAATTACCAGCTGTGTTTACTTCACTTTGTCTCAGATGTCTTGTCTTAAAAGTATGATAATTATATCTACTTTAGGACTGTTGTGAGGATTAAATGGTAATCTATATAATTACCACATAGTAATAACTTTATAGGTTAGTTTGTATTATTCTTCAAATAACCTAGTAGATAGACTGTATTTCCAAATTGCTGATGGGATATATCATGGCATCTGTGAAGAAAGCAAGATATTCAGACAATGAAAAAGGAAGGAAGGAAAAGTCTAGACTGAAGCCATGACTTCCTAGGCTGAAGAGATGATTCCATTAACATTTTACTGTTCTAACCTCATTTGGAATATTGCTTACTTTTCAAAAGTATTTAAAAAATAGTTATTGCTTTTTAAAAATGGAATTAGGTGCCTTTATAGATACCATACTTGTCAACTTTAGAAAAGACGAGATAAATGACATTCTTGTATGTATACATAAAAATTATCTTTCAATTTTCATAAGGGCTTAGTAGGTACATATTTATCTCACAACTCAGCAAATGAGTCTTTTGTAACCGAACCTGAATTTGACACTGAGAATTAATCTGTGTCCAAAGATGTTACATGAAATTGGTTGGGAATAAGTAAGAAGCAAGGAGAGTAATATTTGCTTACATCAGGAATCTAATTTTTATTTTAAAAATTCATTTTTTTAAAAAAATAGAGAGTCTTGCTGTGTTGCAAGGGCTGGTCTCGAACTCCTGGGCTCAAGTGATTCTCTCTCCTCAGTCTCCAAAAGTGCTGGGATAGTACCTGGCCCAGAGTTTCAAAAGTATCCTTTGAGGTACACTTATTGCAGGATTTTTTTAACTTTTATTTTAGGTTCAGGGGTACGTGTGTAAGTTTGTTATGTAGGGAAACTCTTGTCACAGGGGTTTGATGTACAGATTATTTCATCACCCAGGTACCAAGCATAGTACTCAACAGGTACTTTTTTCTGCTCCTCTCCTCCCACCCTCTACCCTGTGGCAGGCCCCATATTGCAGAATTTTTAAAAGTTCAATGTTAGAAAGAAATAGCCTGGAAACATGGCCAATATAATTTTTCTGAGCAATGGATTATAGATAGATATGCGGGGCTTCAGTGTCTCATAAGGGAAAGGAGGTGGAATAATTGTAAGCAACGTGATAACCAATCAAAGCAATTGGCCATTTGCTGTGGTATCTACTGATGCCTGTGGTAGAAACTGACTTAAAAACATCACTAGTAAAAGTACAACTAAGACAGTAAGAAGTAGAATACTGAGATTTGGCAAAGAAAATATAAGAAAGTAAGAGCAAAAATGAATAACTAAAGCACCCATGATAATCCATAATCACTCCTAATAATTTAAGGAGTTTACATCAACAACTCTTGCCTACATTTAGAAATGTAGCTTTCAAATACAGAATCAAACGTATATTTGCTGTGATACAGACTGTCAGAGGAGACCGCAGCTAACATGACCAAAATGAAGACAATGCAGCGCAAAAAAGTTCAGACATTGCATTTACGGAGAAAGTATATATGAGTATTGGTTTAGGACTTGACTATTTTATTCAAAATCTAAACTATAAATTCACCATATAGGATATCTAATGATGGATATTTACAAAGTGTAGCCATTATTTTGTTTGTACTCAAATTCCTCCTTCACCCTTCCAATGCTCTGCTTTGTATTGCAGCGACAATATTTCTCATGCTCCTCACTGTGCTCTCTGGTTTCCAGGTAAGTCTAGTTAATGGGAGGCACTGAGAGAAGACTGGAAGACAGGTGGCTGTGACAATCCAGGGAACCAGGTTCCCTCCCTCTTCTCCATAGGAGCAACCAGAGAAAGCCAAACATATTCCCCTTAACCAATCACACAGGATGTCCACTTCTAACTAGTTTGCTTTTACAGCTTCTCTATGTCAACAGCTTTCCAGCAGAAAATACCTGAAGCCTTTCTCTTATTTTTTCCACTGTAAAGCTTTCCCACCCTTCTGCCTGCCTTTGAGTCTTTGCCAAATCCAATTGATGGTAGCTGACTGCTTTGCTATAGCTCCGAATAAACAGCCATTGCATGTCCTCATTTAGGCAGTCATTTATTTCCTTCTGTATGTATCCTTTCCTTTCCTTTCCCTCCCTCCCTCCCTCCCGTCCTTTTTCTTTCTTTTTTTGTATATAAAATTTTATCATTATTTGTTAATATTTGGTGGTGCTGGTTTATAAGGTAAGCATATTTGTAACATGATATGCTTTTTGTCTGACCTAAGCATAAACCTATTTCCAAGAATATGGAGAAATACATTAAATGTAATTTAATGGACTATGATAAATACTCCAATTAAAAGTTACAAATTTTAAGACAGCATTAAAAAGTTTTGTCCATCTACATGTTGTCTTTTTCTAAACAGTTAAAGAAAACATCTAGTTGAAAAAGAACTCATAGGATAGACTATAGATTTTTGGAACCGGAAACAGCTGGAAGTAAACAATTGAATATCATCTTTTTCTAGACTGCTTTCTGACCATACAACCTAACAGTGTGTACCCTATTCCAAGCTCAAAGACAGACAAACTCTGATTTTCCCTGGATTTTTTTCTTATTAACATATCCCCTTAAGTAATAGAACTAAAATTCAAAATCAAATTAAAAGCTAGATTGAATGAAATCACCTGATTGTGTATTATTTCATTATATGCTTATGAAGTGAACCCATTTAACTTTTTAACTGGTCTAAAATTTCAAGAAAGCACAGAAAAAATGTAAGTGAAATAACAATAACTACTTCACACTATTCCTAGGTTAAAATTAAGAAATGGTCTACATACTCTAACCCCACAAGTTGCTTCTTCCTAACGTTACATCAAATAGAAATGGAAAGTTCTATTTAAAACCAGGATAAAATATGCACTAAAAGTAGAAATGGGAATCTATAACTTCACTTTGGGGCAGAAAACTGAAATTTATTTTTTATTTTTAATTACAGAATAACATGAGAAAAATAACAATAATTACTATGCATATATTTTATGTATTATATATATTCAATATGTTATATACAAGAACTCTGATTTTGTAGTAGCTTATTTAATTTAATGATATCAGCGGCAATGGTCATCCTGATATGTACATTTTAGGTATAATTCTATATAAAAAGAGAAATGATGTTTTTAGTTTTGATTGCAGTATATTGTAATCTTTCATTTACTTAAGTGACAGGAAGCAGTGGTCTTTCACTTTAATGTAATAACAGTGTTTTTTAACTGGTTATATGTAATATCAAATCATGAGTTTGAGGGATTACAGTGTTAAGTATCTAAAATATGCTTCATGATAAAATAGGTTTTCTATGTGGAATAAATAATGTTTGATTAAATCAATTTTTTTTGCTTACTGGATAAAATATTGTGTCTGACAAAATTAAATTTCATCCACAGACTACACATTAGCATAATGTGGATTTTCGAAGCTACTTTTATACATAAAATGATATAAGCTGTAATGAGTGAAAGTAAGCGAAGGTTATTTCAGCAGTGCTTTTCAGAAGTTTTGATGAAATATCAGCTTTTTGCATCTGGAAAAGTTGCTAAAGGAGATCATGAAGGCTATAATAACATATTTCCTTACATTACAGGATAACCACAGAGAAATTGAAAGATGTCAAGGAGAAGATCTGTATACTTCATTCCAATTCAATATATCCATGAGGTCACCAAGAAATTAAGTCAGAAAATTTCCATAAGAAAGGACCCTTGAAGAAAGTTGCTGTTAAGTCCATTAGGGAAAAAAAGTATCGACTGATTTCTAAGAAATGAGAAAAAAAATTAAATAAAAAAAACCCTAAATTTAGTTGCAGAATAAATTGTAGGACAGAGCCACAGAACAAAACTGAGTATTTATATAATCACCACATTTATAGTTAGTGATATATCTATTTCCTGGGAGTATATATTTTAAAATTAGGTTTATTGAAGTATAATTCACATGGAGTAAATTTAATCTTTTTCTGTGTTCATTTTTATTAATTCGGACAAATACTCAAAACTATTTTTCTTGCTTTATCTTTCACTTACTAGTCATATAAAGAAATTCAAAAACTCGAATTCTTTGAAATCCATGAAGAAGTATGAAATAACTATATCATTTAAATTAATAAAATATAAAATTATAATATTTCATAATTTCACCAAATGGCATTTTTGGAGAAAAATTATGGGGACAGAGATGTATGGTAAACAAACAAAAATAAGCGTGGGGCAGGATGAGTCACTGATAGAAGGCTAGTTAAGTAAATACATATTTAATATCTCCTCTGTGTCAGATACGTTTTAAATATTTTCTCCTGATTCTTCCCTTGGGGTGGGCTGTCCACATGCACAGTGGCCTACTAGTACTTGGGAGGGGAGCATGTGGAGTGTGTTTACAGGAGTTGTACACATGCTCACTTGAGGCATTCTTCCCTTACCAGCTGAATGTCTTAGGAAATTTACCAGTTAAACTCCACCCTTTTGCTTCTCAGTGCGTATGTGTGAGCCCACTCACCCAGTTCCTGAGAACTTAACGGGAAGCTAATAATCACCAGTTTCGGGTTTTTCCCAGCTATTGAGATACTGCCCTTCCCCGGTGCCAGCTGTGTCCAATTATTCTTTCAGCGAGATTGTTAACAAGTGCCTAACCATCATCACCTGATGGTCACCTGACATTCCTGGTTGTCGGGAGGGCTCTCTTCTTCCCTGTTCTTATCTGATTAGCTACCTACTGCAGCAATTGAATCTTGCATACTGCAAGCCACTAGTTCATAATTTGGTTACACTTTTATTTTCTCTAACCCAACAAATAGACTAAATATTTTAAAGCAAGAAGTAAAAATAAATGTATATGCATATACAAGAATGCTATCTCTTATACATGCACGCACACACACATACACACACACACACACACAATGAGTAAAGTTTAGGATTGATCAATGTATCTAGAACTTTGCAATCAGAACACTGAGGAATAAATTTAAAATTCAGCATAAAGATGTTTTGTACCTTATAGTTGAGAATCGGTCACTTCGTTTCTCACGTCAGGAATCTTTTTTAGTTTTCAAAGTCCCAAAGTGTAAATTAAAACTGCTTCTCTCAATCTTCACCAAGAAAGTCTTAATTCTTCTACATTTTTCACCTGGAAAACTCCAAAAGAATTTAATCTATTTCAGTCATTGTCCAGATGGCTTCCAGGGTCTATAATTATAGCACAACTGTGACCCTGGTGTCCTAATCTTTGAAATCTTTCTATTTTGTTTGCTTCCAGATAAATTAAAAGCAAAATGTTTAACCCATTATTCACATCTTTCTTACGTTGGCCCCTGGCTACTTTTCTTGCCTATTTGCGTGCATATTATGCTCCTGCAATGAACCTACAATTCCTCCAAAGTGCCCAGTGAAAAAAAATATTTTACCCTAAAGTATATTTATTTGACATATATTGAGTTGACTAACAGAGAGCCAGCACAAGAAATAGCCCTTCAAAGCTGTCTTTGGGGATAATTTGTATTTGTGAAGAATCTACATTAAAGTATGGAGGCCTTTCCTTGTCTGGATCTAAGATATATCAACTAGAAATCTGACAGCTTTAAAGATCTAAAGCAAATGTTTGTCAACTACTCCCTCTGAGGTTTCACTTACTGTAACAAGATCACCTTTGCTAGTCAAATTTCCTCTCCTCTTCCTACCATAACCTATGTTGTTACTGAATCCTGATTTACCAACATAACCCTGTTTTGGGCCATACTCTGAGCCTCCATTCTTTCTGTAACATCAAGATGCTATATAAGACTCTATACTCTACTGGGAGATTGGGTCTTCATTCTGAAGGCTTCTATGTTACATAAAACTGTGATCAAAAATTAATATATATGCCTTTTTTCCAATTAATCTTTTGTGTGTTTATTATTTTGATATTTATTTATTTAGCAAAACTTCAGAGGGCAAAAAGGAAATTCTCTCTTCCTCCATTCTTTAAAAACATTTCCTCGACCCGGAATTGCATTTATAGTATTTTGTCCCCCTAACAATGCCAACACCTCCAAGATTTGATGTTTTCATTTTTAAATTTCTGAATTTTGTTCATTCCACATATGCAAAATACAGTCTTTCTGAGTTCTTTGAAATTTGTCAAGCATTCTCTTCTTCATGGCCATATTCTGCTTTATGTATTTCTGTTATATGATACATTTACTTCCTGTTGCTGCTATAAATCTTAGTGGCTTAAAAACAATGCAAATTTATTATCTTATATTTTTCAATGTTAGAAGTCTTAAATGGTTCAACCGAGGAAAAACAATATAAATGTTAAAAAAAAAAAGAAAAGAAAAGAAAAAAAGAAGTCCTAAATGGGCTTCATTGTGCCAAAATCGAGGTCTTGTCAAGGCCATACTCTTTTGGAGAACATAGTGTTTTAAGAATCTGTCTCCTTAGCTTTCCAGGTTTTAGAAGCCAACTGCATTTTGGGCTCCTGACTCCTTCCTCTACCTTCAAAGCCAACAATATAGTTTCTTCACATCCCTCTTCAACTCAAATTCTCCGCTTCTGTAATTGTATCTTCCTGTCCGATGCTGACACAATTGTCTCCAATTTATCAGAACCCTTATGGTTGCATTGAGCCCATCCAGATAATCCAGAACAATCTTCCCATTTTGAGACGATTAATCATAACTGCAAAGTGCCCTTTGTCATGTAAAATGACATACAGCTTCCAGTGATTAAGACACGGACATCTTTGGGGGCCATTATTCAGGCTACCACACGTAATAGTAACTGAATTGCTATCTTTTTAAATGTCTTTCTCCTTCAATTAACAACAAGGCATATTTAAAACGTTTCCTGAGACCTGTATTTATCAAAAGTCCTTGGGGTGTTTCTTATAATCACAGATTCATGAGTCAAATCTTAGATTCGCTAAATAAAATCTCTGAAGTTGAGGCCCCGAAATCTGTATTTCCATGGATTTTGCAATAATTATTACACAAACTGAAGTTTAAAAATCACTGTACTAGAAGTCAGAAGTTGAGTACTACTTTTTATCATTTTATCTCTAGTGTCTAGCACAGTATCTGATGCACATGAAATGATTACATGAATGAATGCATTAGGTAACCTTTAAAATTATTTTTAACCACCAGATTGGTCTTTTGATTATAAAGTGAGAGAGAGAAACTTTTTTTTTTTAAAGAATGTAGATTGGGCAATTTCTAAATTACCTTCCTGCCGAAATTTGCTGAAATTTGCACATATGTATAATTCATGTAAAAGGAATCTACGGGGTAGCACAATTTGATAAAGAAAATGGCAAAGCAGCACTCTGAATAGGACACAAGCATCTCCTAGCATTGTCATTCTGTCTGCTGGAAAATGTAGAAGAGAGTCAAAGAGCAACCTCGAGCTAATGCATTTAAACATTTTGTCAACAAATAATTTTATGGTGAAGTTAGAAATATGAATGTGAAAGGATTTGAAAATCATGAAGTAATGGATAAATATAAACGATTTTTTATTGACGTTGAAACAAAGTTTGAAGTTTAAATTCCTTCTTTAATTCTTCCCCACTCAGAAAAGTTCTGCTCCCTGTGACACCTGTAGATGTGCACTGGTCAGCTTTCCTTTCATAATAGATCATGTTGTTGAGTTTCTAGGAGTGCAGTTAGCTGACAGCTTTTAACTACACAGTGAATTCAGCACCTGTCACAGCATTAGAGTCAATGTCATGCCTCCCCCAGGAAGCCCACGGCCAATAACTAAGCATGAAAGAGCTATTAAGCCTTGGCCATTTTCATCCAACTTGGGACCCCTTGAATGAGCCATCTCTTTGGAGCTCTCCATTGGTTTGGGTGAGACTTTTTCATATGTGAATTACAGTCAGACCTCTTCTTCCCCAAATGTTCTTTCTCTCTTATTTCTTCCACAAGTGTCAGATCTTCTTCACAATCTGAAGCATTCCCTGCTTAGTACCGATTCCTTCCACTTATCTTTCACAGGCATTATCCTCCACTCCCCTCACTCCCATCTATGAAGCTCTTGCACATCTAACTTTGTTTCCATGTCTGCTTCTTAGAGGACCCCAAGTGATAGACTTCCCTACCTGAAATATACCATCCTGCCTTCTTCTCTAGCTAAAAAGGCCTTATCTTAGTTCTGGAGTTCTGCTCAACGCTGGACCTGCTTCATGTGTCTGCAACATGTGTGATTACCTAGGGCCCTGGGATCGGAAGGACCCATACTTGGTTTAATGTTCTTTGATTGTCGTCTTGAAATTCTAAATGATTTTGAACAAGGAACTCTCTATTTTTATTTTGCACTGTCCCTTCTCACTATGTAATTATGTAACCTGTGTTGCATCAATTTTTGCTTACAAACTTTTGTTTTTTAGGTTAAGCCAAAACAATAGTGTTAACTAATTTTTTTATGAATACCTTAGTTCTTTGAATCATTTGTATCATATTGGTTTTCAATGTTGGTACCTCTTCTGTATTAAAGCAATGTCCTTCTTTCCATGTATACTTTAATGTGGATAGGGAAATGTGTGCATGTCTTATTCTCTAACTAGAACATAAACTCACAGATCACATTTAAGTCTAAGTTTATTGCATGTAGAATTTTTCAGCAAATATGCAGAAATGTCTGTAAATATTTTCTAAATAAATGACAAAATCCCCTTTAAGTGAAAGGAAGGGACATAAATTTAACCGTGACAAACTTAGATTTACTAATAAAACTTGTTAATGCTCTATAACACATCTATTTTTTTTCCCTTCTACATTGGAGAGTAGTGGGAAAAACGTAAGTTTACCAACTAAAACTGAGTTTCTTGTGATTTAAAGACTCTCAGTTTGCAACAGCATATTTGAGATACATTTTCAATAAATAAAAGTTCTATTTAACCTTTCTTCACTTCTCCTCCAGAAGACTTTATTAAGACTTTACTTCCTTATGGAACTAAAAAGGCACTGCTGATAAACCTGAATAAAAGCAACAACACAAACATCTATGTACATGGTAGTGTGCTAGTCATTTTATATGTATAATCCAATTTATTCTTCTTAAAAATTCTAAGAAGGTGTTACTATTGTTAATCCATTAAGCTAATACATTATGGCATAGATAGTTTATTAAACGATTAGCAAATAGAGTTGGGAGACTGTGAGGCAAGTCTAATTACCCAAAGACTAGGGTCTTAATCAGCATACTTTTATTTCTGACACATACTTTTTACCTGATATGCATTTAGGAAAAAATTAGCTTTCTCCTCAGAACTATTTCTTTCCAAGTACAACTAGGAAAGCATCCTGATGCTGCCCATTGGAGTCTGCATGTATGAGAAAATAAAACAAAAATAAAAAAGAATAGCATTAATTAATTTGGCAGGAGATATTTCTTATTTTAGACCATAAAATGCATTACATTTTCCCTTTCTGGTCCTTATTACCTGAGAGACTTATCTACTGAGGACAGACCTGATCTGAACAAATAGGTATAGTCCTGAGAGCTCCCAAAGCTGATATGCTGTGATGGCTGAAATTCAAAGTAGTCAATACAGAGTGTGCTACAGGAAGCTTTTACAGTACGAATTAGCCCATTAATGATAATCAAAGTAGCATGTTTTGCTTTGTATTACATTTCTCACGTCTTCTATAAACCATGTTTTAGTATCCTTTTGGAGGATTAAAACTAGAAGTCATTCCTAATATTAGCAAACATTTCAGTTGAGCAGTGTAACTACTATCCTATCGGACCTTGCAACTTAGCAGCTAGTCTCGTCAGTTACGCTTTTTAAGTAGGATGAAATTCTGAAAGAAAGCAAACTCTTCTTCCTGAGTTCTACAATGGGATTGGATAGGCTGTGGTATCTCCCCAAGGCACATTTCCTTAAGCAAAACTGTATTTTTGCAGATGGTTACTTCTGATCACTTACTGCTACCACCAAACAATTACATTTTCTTTTTTGGTTCCTACAGGGCAGCTATCTAAAATTAAGTCAGAATGTGTACATTTTCAAAAGGAGAACAGAACTGATTTATATAGATCATGATAACTAATCATTCCTTTTCAAAAACATGCTGCAGTGGGCATAGACTCAGTGAAACCTCAGCAAGAGTGTTTTAAGTGTCGTTGTTGGTTTATTGTTTTATAAAGAATCCCAAAATTGAACTGTTTTCTTTTGTACAATAGAATAGAGAGTAACCCAGTTTTTTTTTGAGTATATGATGTCTTCTTTTAATACACTAAATCCACATCTTTCCACTTTGAGTGGGTGTAGATTTCTTCTAACGCTATTTTGAATAAAAAATACTTTTTATAAGCAGATTTCCTTCTATCCAGTCTGTACAATATAAAATTGACTACTTTCTGGTCAAAATTTGTCAAATATCGGTGATGTCATATGGTTCAACCTACTAGTATTCAAGGTACTCCTGAACAATATAGTCCATACCTGAGTAGACTCTTCAATTAGTCTAGGTGCTAAAGACCTAGGACACCATATTTCTAGAATCAACACGTGCAGATATGTGTCCAACAAGTCAATCTTTGCTTATCTGTGTGCCATGTTCCCCATTGCTTTTAGATTTCAATTTTGCCAAATTATTTATTCCTTTTACTTCCTTCCTTGATCTTAGTTCCTACATTATAAATTACACTTGATACCAGACATCATGCATTTGCTAATGATTCAGAAGTGTTTCAGAACATTTTTTATGTCAAAACTATTGAATATGATCATTTTTAAAACCAGGAGGACATTTTTTATGGCAGCCCCTTGAACCACAAATTGGATCCAAGATGTAGCTTTACATTTTTCACTGATTTGAAAGTTCTATTATAAGTAAAATGAGAAATAATAATCAGACTGAAGTAGAGACTGCATTCAATACATTTTAAAGAATCACCATTTTTCTATAAAGTTATATTTTTATTTCTGGCATACAGTCATCATCTTAATGTATTCTTTGAAATACAATCCTTGAGCAAGAAATCCACTATTTTAATGAGATAATTTATAAAGCTATCAAAACTTTTTAATAATAAGGGAGAAAAGGCAAATGAGTCTTATAAAGACCATATTTCTATCCTTACAACTGGTCTTTATTTTGCAACTTCCATAGTCAATTTTAAAATTTAAAAGAATTTTAAGCTCCTAAAATAGATAACTGTGCTTTGCCCAAACTTCACTTCTTTTGATCATTTAAAAATCCTCCTTTTATGCATCATGCTTTATATTTGTCATCTCACTTTTTTCCCTTCTATTTTTACTGCACTCATTCTATTTCTCCTTTTTGCTAGAAATATTTTTTATACCTTCCTTGGTTTTAATGGTATGTGTCAAACAGAGATGATAAATGCTGGGCAAAACTCAGAAATCAATTCCATAACGTTTCTGGATTGGAAGGAATATTGACAAGTTATGAAATATTTGAAAAGCTGTTTTCTTCTTTGAATTGTTTTATTTTTGATTATGATATGAGATGAGAACCATTCAACTTCTCTAAAATATATTTTAAGAAAAAATGTTAATCTAACTTTAATAGGCAAAATTTAATTCCAATTTGCTCTTGAAAAGTTTTCTTAAAGTTAAGTTTAATATCATAGTCTTCTCCTGATTCTACCTGAAAAAGACTGTAGAGTTTGTTTATCTAAAAAGAAAATATGGTGGTCTGGGCATAGTGGCTCATGCTTGTAATTCAGGCATTTGGAGAAGTTAATCTAGGAGTTAATGAGGCTACGGGTTTAAGAACAGCCTGGGGAATATAGTGAGACCTCATCTCTACAAAAGTTAAAAAACCAAAAAAATTAGCTGGGTACAGTGGTGTACACCTGTAGTACCAGCTACCCAGGAGGCTAAGGAGGGAGGATTGCTTGAGTCCAGGAGTTCTAGGTTACAGTGAGCTATCATGGTACCACTGCATTCCAGCTTGGGTGACAGAGCAAGACCCTATCTCTAGAAGAAAAAAAAAATCGAATAGATCAGAGTGCAAATCATGAGTCTATCCCTTCCTAATGGATGAAACTTAGCGAGTTAGTTTCTCTAGAGAGAGAGAATATAGACCTGGTAATATTTTATGACTATGACTCAAAGTTCTATAAAATCTAACTATTAGATAAATGTTCATTTCCCTTGCCATGGTGTAACCAACTTGTTTGTATAACAGTTGCTAATAGCATTATCACAATTAAGAAGGAAACAAAGGTTATTTATTTATGTACTGGTTTATTGTCTGAGTTGTGTAGCTTTGACTTCATAACTGCAGATGCAAATTCTTCATTTTGACATTATTTTATAACAATCACTTTGTAACAATCATTTTTGTGTTATAAAACAACCACAAAAATAATTTTATCTTTCTCTTTTTCTTTAAATAGAACTGTGAGGCAGAGCAGACAAATATAATGATTTACAAATGGTGAGAGTGGGTCAGAGCAGTTACATGTCATAACCTGTGATTGACAAGCTAAATTCAAAAGTCAGGTTTTCTGGCTTTTACTTACATCCTATTTCTAATATAAAGTATATAAATAAGAATCAGAAACAATATTTATATTAATATATGGTAAATGGACTATTTATGGTTGTCAGAACAGCGTAGCAACTAACAGCATGGACTCCAGATCCAGATTATGAATGTGTAAGTCCCAGCTCTGCTACTTACCAGTTGGGTAAATTTGAGTAATTAATTAAGCTTATAAATATCAGTTACTACTTCAAGCCAATAGACATATGAAAAAATGCTCAACATCACTAATCATCAGAGAAATGCAAATTAATCACAATGAGAGATCACCTTACATCAGTCAGAATGTCTATTATTAAGAAAAAAAAAACAGATGTTGGTGAGGATGCACAGAAAAGGGAACACTTACACACTGTTAGTGGGAATGTAAATTAGTAAAATCTCCAATATTGAGATTTCTCAAAGAACTAAAAATAGAACTGCCATTTGATCCAATAATCCCACTATGGATATCTACTAACAGGAAAATAAATCATTATTTCAAAAAATACCTGCACCCATATATGGATTATGAATTGGAGCACTATTCACAATAGCAAAGACATGGAATCAATTAAATGTTCATCAGTGGATGACTGGATAAAGAAAATGTGGTATATATTCACAGTGGAATACTATTTATCCATGTAAAAGAATAAAATCATGTCTTTTGCAGCACCATAAATGGAACCATAGGTCATTTTCTTAGGTAAAACATCAGACACAGAAAGACAAATACCCCACATTTCACTTATAAGTTGGAGCTAAAAAATGTGTTCACGTGGATATAGAGTGTAGAATAATAGACCATGGAGACAATAGATGGAGTGAATGATGAGAAATTAATTAATGGGTACAATGCTCAGGATATTTAGGATACCCTAAAAGCTCAGACTTACCACTCTGCAAGCTATTCACCTAACAAAATTACACCTGTACCCCATACATGTTTAGAAATAAAATAAAAATAAATTATTAATAAAACACACTTCATTAGGTCGTTATGAAGATTAAATGATCTAAAGTATGTAAATTGCATAACCTTAAACTCGGGACAAAGTAATTGCTCTTTGTGTTTGCTATTATCATTATTACATGTGTATCAGCTAGAAAAAATTTGTAAGAGAAATTTTAATGGTGAGTAATGGAAATCCATCAGATACAGGGTATAATTAGTTATTATCTCATTTCGATTTATTTCTTATAATGTTAGACATACATTGGTCACATTTACAGATGAGGAAATGGATACTCAAAAAGTAAAAACTCATGCCAGTTTGTGCAAATAATACATGCCACAAAAATGTATAAACACAAATTTGTCTTCAAAGCCTTTAGACTGAGGCACACTACATCACTTATAAATTAGCTACTATTTTCCTTTTTCACATAAGCAATCTTAGGGCCAAGAGAGAATACCTACACATTCTACAAATGATATCCAATTAGTAACAGGTCTAAACTAAGACCCAGCGCTCCCAAATCAGAGTTCAGCACTTACATGACACCAGGCTATGATTTAAATTAAGTACGTTTTTTAAAAATAGTCTATAATCTCACATTATTGTCACTGCTTTATATGTTCAAAAAAACTTATTGTAGAGAATAAGTACAGTAAAGTGATTTTTTTAATTTAATGAGGCATTTGTTCCCTGAATCTATAAATTCTAATAAAACCGCAGCCAGACTGATACATAATTCATAGAAGCTAACAAATTACAGTGCATTTGCAAAAATGACCTGTTCTTTCCTACTTATTTTCTGTGTGGTACATTAATGTCAAAAATAACATTGCGGTAAATATAGACAGCATAGTACAACAAACAATATTGGGATAATGTATTGATATAACCCACACCAGAAATGCTAACAGAGCAATAAGAGGGCTCACACAGTTTTAAAAAGAAGTCAAAAAGGTCAACCAAGCTTTTATTTCAGCAAATGTTATTTTATGCTTTATATCCATTTTAGAGCAAGGATTCCAATATTTATTACTAGAAAGACAAATCAGATAGTCCAAATTCCATTCTTAAATCCTAGCAAATGAACTTCATTTAGGCTTTCAGGAACCAGTAAGCAAAACATGAATAAAAACTGCAAATTACTGTAACCCTAAGTATAACATTCAAAATGGCAAGTTTCCATATCTGTTCTTGAAAAGACTATATTAGTCATATGGGAAGAGACTGTAGACAAGAAGAAAAAGTCTTCTTTTCTCGAGTTTAAGGAGTACAGTCCCATTTTCAATATTGCTTTTAAGTCCTGGGATAGGAGCCCAGTAAGGGCCTGGCTAATGAGACAGATTGTGGATACCTAGGAAAAAATTATGAGATATGGGAAACTAAAATTATGGGATATGGGAAACTGAGGGAAAAATGCACAAATAAAAACAATCAGATAAAAAATTTTAAAGTATAGGATATCTGAAGTTCATCAAAGCATATGTTAATAAAGTTTGTAATAAAGGAAAAGCATACAACTTTATTTTTCTTAGATACAATTTTATCTTTCTTAGATAATATCAGCATGCATAACATGTGGCTGAAGAAATACTAATCGATATTCTAAGTTTTTACAAGGATTTTCCCACACGTATGGCTCTTGACATTTATGGATATTAATTTCACTGCTATTCTTGTGTATGAATGGTGCTTATCTCATGAATATGTTTCTTTTTATTAATATAATATTCTGCACACAGATCAGAGCTGAAAGCCTCTTGGCATTACAAAGACAAGATGCCTATAGATTAAATCAGAATTTAAACACTAAAAAAGAGCAAATGCCATACATGTCTGAATTAAAACTATGATAATTATTAATATTAAACATATGAATACAAATGTTTTAAAAATAAAGATCAGATTTCAAAATTCAAAACTCTAAGTTTGTTTGGTTATATCTAGGTTCGTAAATGCTCACCATCCAGGAGAATATAAATGTGTTCTGAGGCAAAAACCACATAAATAGAATTGATTATGAAACATTAATCGGCATTTCTTATATTCAATAGAAAGTGCTAGGTGACATGAGTAAATAGTAATATAAGATTTCTCCCCTTTCCCTCTCGAGGTCCTAGAGGAGAATCAATTTCCTTGCCTTTCCCGGCTTGTGGGGGCCACCTGCATCCCTTAGCTCAGGCTCCTTCCTCTACCTTCAAGCCAATCGGTTCAATCTCGGCTTCAGTCATCACAGCTCCTCTCTGACACTGACCCTCTTTCTTCCCCGTTAAAGACCTTTCTAATTACTGTATATTTGTCTTTTCTGATAATCCAGGAAAATCTTCCCATCTTAAGATCCCTATGTAATCGCATCTGAAAAGTTCCTTCTGCTGTGTAAACTAATAAATTCATAGGTTCCAAGAATTAGGATATGACCATCTTTAGAGGCAACGTTTCTGTTAACCATAAAGGAGAACTCACCTGAGTCTCATACTATGACACTACTCAGAGTTTCTGGAAATCGTGCTTTTAAAGGGATAATTATTTTAATAATAAATACCTTTCAGAAACTAATATGTATCTAGCAAAGTGCTATATGATGGACACAAAAAGTATACAGACCTAGTTTTTGTTTTTAAAGAAATTTTAATCTAGTGTGACTTTAAAAAATCTTTTTGACCTTGCCCATTGTATGAAATACATTTTATTTTACTTTACAATGCAGTTCACATGTACATGTTTTGTATGTGTGTGCATGTCTGAAGGAAAATTTTGTAAAATCTTAGTCTACTAAGAATCTAGCATTTTTGATTGTTTCCTTTTTATTTAAAGCAAACATATGTTTATCACAATGCTCTAAAGTGCTTTTGTTGTCAAAACAGACAAGGACTTAAATGCATAAAAAATATTTACTGCTCTTATATGTAATACAGACACATGTCTAACTGCAATAAAGATAATAGTATCTTTACTAGCTAGAAGAGTACAGACTATACTTGAATTATCACTTCACAGAAACCCTACAGGATATGTGTTGTTTAAAGTGAACCTTAAATGGTAACCATACATTTGCAGTCAGAGCCAGTGTTTAAAGTTGTCCAAGCAAAGTAGGCAAAACCCCTCAGTGTTATCCAAAGTGGCAGATTCAGGAAACTTCAAACCTAAAAGCTCAAAATGTCTGGAAAATAGGATATAATTGGAAGCTTGTCAAGAGATGAGATAAACAAGTGAAGTAGACAAATGAAATAACAGTGGACCTATTTGAAGGCTTTTCATTTCTTCAGCCTCACTTGCTGTGAGATCCAAGTAGATCTAGAATGAGAATAAAAAGGTAAATAAAAAGGAATTTGCTCTCATAGAGCTTGCATTCTAACATTTGACTTATTCTTTAAACAATGATAAGAAATTTAAACTTTAGCATATGGGCAAATGTCAAGTCACTGAAATATTTTATACAGAAGAGAAACACGATGAGATTTATGTTTTTTTAAAGATTACTGTATGTGAGATGGACTTAGTGTGTACAGATGAAAACTTTGTACATAATGAGAAATAGAACTAAGGCAATATCAGTGGCATGACTTTTAGGGCAGACATTTGAAATGTTAATGAGATAGAATTTATAGGATTTGGAGACGGTATATGGGTGGTGTGGGAAAAGAGAAATGAAGGATAATTTCTGTAGTTTTATTTTTGCTGAGTAGGTAGATGGGAGTATCATTCAATCAGAAATAATTTACACTTGCAAAGCAGTTTTAGAATAATGAATGCTAAGTTGATTAAAAATCAAATGTATATATATGGAAAATGGAAGAACATACAGAGCTGGGTCCCAGGGGCTTAGATTGTGTATTAGAAGATAGGTGGCATTTTAACCTATGATATTAGGATAAATCACCTAGGAAAAGTATAATAATAAGAGAAGAAAGAATAGATCCCTGTATATGCCAACATTTAAAGGATGACATGAATGGGATTCCACAATGAATTTGTAATGAGAGGGGAACTACAGTATGGGACAGAAATTTGTAATTAGAGAGAAACTATAATATATATTTGTGTGATAAAAAAAGTATTGAGATTATATGGTGTGATTGAAAGTGGATCCAAGAGGTCATATGAGAAAAGAAGTAAAGAGCATCAATCCAGTATGGTAATCAGGGTATCTTTGATAGCGTTAGTTGAAGTAATGTTGCGAAATAGTGCGGTGGATATTACAGTGGACTGAGGAATGAGGCAGGAAAGCACATGGCGATGGTGATTATAGCCTGTGGTATTAGTTTGCTTTTGAAGGAATGATAAGACTAAATTGCTATAACGAGAGCAAGGTACAGACAGTTGTCATTTTTAAAAGGGGAGCAACTTATAGACATTTTATGTTTTGGAAAAAAAGTGTGAGGGTCATATTAGAGGTTGCATTGAAGTGGTTTAAAAAGTGTAATGAGGGCAACAAGAAACATATGTATGTTGTGGCCTAAATGGTCCCTTGCCCTTTGTGTTATAGTGTATGCACATATAATGTATGCATGCATAATGTACAGTAAAAATAAAACCTTTTTAATGACTCAACATTTTAAAACATGGGTCCAACTGATAGTTCCTAGTAGAACTCAAGAGCTTTCCACATTAATTTTTGCCTCTCTTCTCCTTCTCACTTATAATACCACCAAGGGCAATTCACATAAACAGGCTAGTGATACCCTTGACTTTGCAAGGTAATTAACACAGCAGGAAATACATTCTGGGGCAGACAGTTCTAAAAAAGAGCGGGTGGAATCTTAATGGGAGACTAAGGAAGAGTAAGCAAGTTAATAATTCCAGACCATATATAACTCTCAGATCATTAAAGTCTCAAAGCTATTTTTAAAAACCCAACAACTTGGAAATAATTATTTTAACATTTTCTTCAGTTTCATCAGTGGTTGGGCTTTTATTATTATTTTTTTCCTGAGAGCAGTAGACTTTCTAAACTTGTTTAAAAGCCAACCTAATTGCTAGGCTTGCATAACTTTCTAGAGACGTTATTTAAGCAATAATGACCTTAAGATTGGATATGTTCTTGGCATTAATGACCAGTTGAAACTATTGGTAGGCTAAGGTGAAACTAGAGGCCTTTACTAGAGCCTGCCATTAATGATCAGAAAATGTCCAACTGGAAGGTTGTTAGTGTGATTATAAATCGTAACAACGTAAATAAAAAAGCAAACTGTTCAAAAGTTACAAGTTGAACATCAAGTTGCCATGGATACCATATTTTCCTAGATACAGCAACCCAGACCACTAACCAAAGGAAAACAATTTTCAATTCTTACAGTTCCATCTAGGATTATAATTGCTCTTTGGATACAGATATTGATCCATACAATCTAAAACAACTAACATTCCCACTGTGTAAAAACAATAACTTTTGGAATAAAAAGGGTTTAAGAAGGTTATTCTTTCTAATTTCTATTACTACCATTATGATAGACTGAACTACTTTAATACCTTGTTATGTTTAAGCTATCCAAAGAAGGAAAATAGAGACATCACAAGTAGAGGTGGATCTAGTTTTTGTGAAACCTGAGGCTCATAGAATTTTAGGATTCCTTAAAAAAAAAAAAAAGGAAATCCAAATTACTAATAGGAAATATCCCTTTCTCCAATGCTCCTACCACAGGAGAAATGTGACAGAGACAGCTATTTTACTTATTGCAATAAAAATTTCTTATTTTTGGGAAGTTTAGAAAAATCGTATGACTATATAATACTGCAAGTATCCTCCCTTATGTATAAGCTGAACGATTTTCTCAGTTTTAGGCTAGATTCATTTCACAGCAAATTCTTGCCTTATATCCTGTTAAGAATCCTACAAGTTTAGACAAAGAAAGGGGCCAAGAGATTATCCAGTGTAACAACCTCATTGTAGATGGGAAAATTGAAGCTCAAAATGCTAAAGCAAGGAGGCTTAACCAACCCAAGTCTCCTGACTCACACTTTTCCGCACCCAAGTTCCTTAAGCCTTATTGGCTTTTTATAGAAAGAGGACTGCCTAGAACCTAAGTGATTTATGTTAGAAACTTTTGATGGACCATTGAAGCAGATTCAAGGGGAGTAGTATATTAACATGGAACTTCTTCATGGAATAAAGCATTTTAGAGAAGAGATCAAATAATTGTTCATTTTAAAAACAAGTTCAGTAGTGGAAACCACTAGTTATGAAAACTAGATACCTCCTCCCTGTCTTTCACAGGAAATAAATTATGGCAGAAACATTACTGCCCAAGTAGGCCTACGTTTCTCAGCTTCATCTTACAGCTAGGTATTGTTCTGATAGCTGGGGGTCAATGGCAAGGATGAAATACAGAAATTATCATTTAATTTAAATGCATTGAGACGTGACAGTGGAACCACTTGTTTAAAAGCGGTTAAAACAAGAGCTAGAGCACTTATCCTTGATTCTTAAAGATTACTTAGTATTTGTTTAAAACTGTATTATTCCTTGGACATTTCAGAACTTGCTAGTGATTGGAATCTTAGAGTATGTGAGAAATGTCTCAAAAAAGATCAATTTCAAAGGCATGAGTGTCCAACAGAAACTAACTTGTGATACCACAAATAATTTCTTAAATTTTACCTTACTGACATTTGGAAGATCTTGGTTTTAATTTTTAGATGAACACATTGGTCCTGCTATAATTTATTGATAAAAGGCGTAAGTGAGCTGGAAACATTTCCAGATTAAGATTAGCAAATTATCGCTTTTTCCAGTCAAGTATAAAAGATATATTTATTGGTGTGATGACTTCACTATCATTGCCAGAATTGTTTTATTTTATCATATAAACTGATATCAGTGTGTGTGTGTACACACATCCATAGATATAATGTATTGATTTTCATTTCTTGTCAAAATTAAATTTATTTGAGCAGCAATTTCTTGTTTTAATACATTTTGATACTGACCTCAAGGGAAGAAAGTCAATAACTGCATAATATACCTCCAGGCATAGAAACCAAATATTCAGACTTCTGTCAGCAGCACATCACCAGACTAACATAGATGCCTGTGAGATTGGCAGCTCAGCAGAGCTTGTCGATAGGAAAAGGGGTTATACAGACTTAAGAAAAAAATCTCAAGAGAAAATGAAAATTAAGGGGTGAAAGCTAGTTCTCAGATGTCTGAGTAGATCTAATGACTGAAGAAACAGAATTGTGATTTTCAATAGGGAAGATTTCCACAAATGTCAAATTTCTACCCCTTTCCCTTCTGTAGCCTGGTTACTGTGGTTTGGAAACTGGACAATTTCTGAATGTGACTTTTCCTGAGACCAGACTTTTAGAGAAATTATTATACTGTACCTTCTCAGTTTTACATCCCAATCTAATTTATTATCTATTTCACTAAGTCTTTTCACATATGAGGTAGCAACCACTGAACTCAGATCAAAAGGAATATTTTTTACCCATACATTCATCAGACTTAAAAGTCAAATCTCATACAAAATAGTTCCTTTGAACATGATGTTCTTTACTTATTTTGGATTAGTGTAAAAACTAGAACTGGCTCCTGGTGTTAGGAGATAGTTACTTTTGATCACCGTTGCCTATATTGCAGTGACGTTTTCTAAAGTTCTAACACCAAGTACACTAACCTGCAACTGGCAAGTTCTGTCTGAGAAAGCACAATATAGGACATCAATAAAGTAAACACACAGGGCCTAGTTAATGCAGCGGGTAATACAGCTGCCTTGACGCCCTAAGGATCTGGGTTTACAACCAGCTGAGCTCATTGCTTCAAGGAGTCTAAGGTCAGTCCTTCTCTGTTTTCTATGCATTGAAAATCACTCACTATTCAGCATAATTGACAAGTTACTTTCCAACAGGACTGTACATTAAAATAGAGGGATTTTTCCCCTGCATTTTTAAAAGCAATGTCCAGACATACACAATTCTGATAGTTTTGAGGGGCTGACTGTATAATAAAGTCTCCAAATTTCATTTCAGGCTTCACTTGGATTCTGAAACTTTTCCACAGCATGCAAAACAATTAAAAACACCCTGCCATGTTTCTGGTATTGCATCTGGTGAATCGTGAACACTCTCACACACGTGACTACTTTGTCTTTTGGGTTCCTAAAGAGGTGACTGCAAACATAACGAAAATAATCAACAAGAAAAATATCTTCTGGTTTGTGGAATTATTTACTGGAAATCAGTAAAAAAGTAAGTATATTATCTGTATAATGTTTAAAAAAAGAGATTTTAAAAATAACAATATAAATGTAACACAATAGGTCATAATACAAAATACATATTCAGACTGGAAGAATTTTAGATACCTAATTTTAAAATACAATAATCAAGCCAGGTTTCCATAGTAGTAACTGCATAAATCATATTTTTTTCTAAATATAATGTCTACATTGTACTCTTTGAGGAAGGGTATGTTATACCTGTGTACCTGAATGGCTAAATAGTATTTTTGAAGTTATTTTCTTTAATGACAATATTTTATCGATAATATTTTATCATTTGCCTCCTATCCTTATGAAGGTTTTACTATTTTCACTAATTATTTTTTTAAAGCTTTCCTAATTCATTTCCCTAGCTTCATTTCAACTTTCCATTGTACTCAAACAGTACAATATATGCCTTCAATAAATAGCAGCTATAAATGAAGCCTCTTGTGATTTTCAGAACATGATATGCTATCTCACTTTTCCATAACTTAGAAGAAGATTTCTCAAATTTGGCACCATTAACATTCTGGGATGACTAATTTGTTGTGGAGAGTGCTTCTGTGCATTGTAGAAAGCTTACCAGCATCTCTGGTCTGGACTCACCAAATGCCGGTAGCACTTGTTCCTCCATCTGTGACAGCAGCCATTGTCTAGGTCTCTAAACATCGATAAATGTCCTCTGGGTACAACATTTCTCAGCTGAGAAATGCTGACTTAGTACATACAGTTTTGTGTGTTAGGAATAACTTTTTTCCTGGCCTTGCTCAGCTGCATACTTCTGTCTATACATTCTGGAATCACCTTGATGTGTCATCTCCACTTTAAACCTTAGTTGAATCACCCAGGGAGAAATAAGGGCTTATTTTATTCTCTTTGTACTACGATGGGTTTATATCCCTGTTAAAATTCTTAGTATAATACATTCTTCTTTTATTCTGCTTGTAAACGTACCTTGATCCCTTACTTGCCCTACTACTTAGGTGAAAAATTAAGGGTAAATATGTTACCTTTTTCCATGGTGTATTCCCAGATTCTATCATAATTCCTGATACATAGTAGGCATCCAATAAATATTTATATGAATGATGAAATAAATGACTAAATGAATAAATGGGACTGAAAATTTTATAAAAAGTAAACTCATAAATATATTTTTACCTTTACACAGAACACTTTTCTGGAAAATAAATTTTTTAATTTTTTTTCCTTAAATTCTACAATAGGGGATTTTGAAGTTATAAAGAAAATGTACTGGTTAGAGTTTCAATGTAGGGGTCTAAAATGTCATTACAATTTTATAAATAAAAAAGGGATCATATATCAAATTTTTAGAAATGGTTATTTAATGATATTATCACTCACACAAAAGATACCAGTAGCTGGTATGAACTTATAGTTAGTTCTTTTATTCTCCAGTGCCGAGGTGCTAATTAATATTTGTTAGTGACAATGAAATGCAAAATTTTAAACAGAAATATTTTTTCTTGCTAGTTACACCTACTGATCAATTGCTTTGGAACAAATTTCCTTTCAATAAGATAGAATTTCAGGGCTTTTGTAGCCAATATAATCTTTCATATCATCACAGTAGACTAAATAATGCCCCCCCACCGCCCCGCCTCGAAAAAATGCCTGGATTAGAATTTCTGGAACCTGTGAATATGTTACGTTATATGGCAAAAAGGGCTTTGCAGATGTGATTAAGTTGAGAAGGGAAGATTTTCCTGGATTACCCAGGTGGATGCAGTGTAATCTCAGAGGGCCTGATATAATCAGAGAGATAGAGACAATATGACAATGGAAGCAAAGAGAGATTTTAAAATGCTACACTACTGGAGTTGATGATGGATGAAGGGCTTATGAACTAAGGATGCTGGTTCTATCCGTGGAAGGTAGACCTGCTGGCACTTTGAATTTTGACCAGTGAAACTGATTTCAGACTTCTGAGCTCAGTATCTATAAAACAATTTTATAGATTAAAATTTTTAAATTGTTAAAAAAAACTTTGTTGTTTTAAGCCACTAAAGTTGTGGTAATTGACACTGTGGTGATTGAAAACAAATGAAATCATTATGAGGAGAATCCTTTTGACTTATTCTTGGTATGAATTTTGTATTGAATGTGGAGCTATATATGTTTAGATATCATTTCTCCGTTATCTCCAGGTAAACATTGTTTGAGGCTATACATCATTCTATAAATGCGCTAGAAGTATTCATCCATTCTCATCCAGTCTATCATCTATCAAGCCAGCTGCTCTAGGGTAGTGGACACTATGGTAAGTACACTTGGGCAGCTGCCAGTGTTCAGTGACGCTGTGAACAAGGTTATATGTAGATCCTGATGCATCCATGATGGGGTGTCCATCTATGCCGAAACTATTCCCTTACAATCTGTCTCAGGTATAAAAGTTTTATAGTAAGTATTGCTATCTAGAAGTTCTTATGACTTTATTTAAGTATCTCAACTAATTTTGCCTTTTGTATTCTTGTGATTTTTATGTGGTGTTTCAATGTATCTATATTTTTAAATAGAAATAAATGACATCTTTTAATATTGACTATCTGGATCTTCTTTACTGCATCTAGTAAGCTTTTCTATAAGGCAAACTTGCACATTTTTTGTTTGATTTACTCTTAGGTACTTACTTACTTTTAATTTAAATGTTTTTTTTTTCTCACTTTGTTCTTAGCACATAGGAATAAATGGACTTTGAATTTAGTAATCTAGATTAACTCTGTCGTAAATTCTAATAGTTTATTAGCAGTTTATTTAGGAGTTTCTATGTATACAAGAACATTATCTGCAATTTTTTTTCCTCTCATTTCTTGTTCCTGGCTTAATGAGCTGGCTAAGAATGGAAACACTGATAACAGAAAACCTTATCTTGTTTCTGATCTCAAAGGGAAAGATTTGCACACTTCAATTTATATACGATGGTGCTGAAATGGCTTTTGTTTTATTGTGGAATAATTTGAAGGTAGAACAAATAGGATTTCATGACAGAGTTCATGTGGCAGCGGATTGAAAAAAATGTAGTAAAATACGATTTTTTTTTTTACCTTGGTAGAATGCAGTTACTATGCTAGGAGGATTGGAGGAGGCTATAAAATCAAGAGCCCGGTTTAAACATGTTAAATTTGATATGTATATTAGATAGGCAGGTGGGTGTGAAAAGTAATCAGTTGATATTAGATTAATCAAACTTCTCCAGAGAAACAGAACCAATAGGATATATAGAGATATATAAGAGAAGATCCAGTCTGAGCCTTGGGTTATGTAATTATGGAGGCTGAGAAGTCCCATGATATACCATCTGCAAAGTGGAGAACCAGGAAAACTTCTGGTGTAATTCAGTCTGAGTCCAAAGGCCTAAGAACTAGGGGAGCTGATGTCATACATCCTAGTTCAAGACAAAGGCTCAAGAACTGGGCAGGGGTGGAACATGGGTCAGACAGGGGAGGTGTTATTATGTAAGTCCTGGAATTCAAGAGCCCAAGAACAAGGAGCTCTGGTGTCTGAGGACAGAAGAGCATGGATGTCTGAGCTCAAGAACAGAGAAAATACACCATTCTTCTACCCATTTGTTCTATTCTGGCCTTCAATGGATTGAGTGATGCCTGTCCACATTGGTGAGAATGGATCTTCTTTATTCAGTCCACTGATTAGAATAGTCAGATACTAATCTTTTCCAGGAGCCCCCTTACAGACACTCCCCAAAATAGTTTTACCAGCTCTCTGGGAATCTCTTAGCCCAGTCAAGTTGACACATACAATTAACCATCACAAGTCCACTGCTTGTCAGCTTGGTATTCATGTGTATCTCCTTAAACCGTACACAATCTCCAAATAAAGCAAAGACATAATTCTGCCTAATGTGTTACAACCATCCTGCTTATACCGAGCATGTACTAATCTCTTCAGAAGAGTTGATAAAGTCTTTGAATGACTTTTATCCTTCTCCTAGTATTCTCCTGTAACTTAAACACATGACATAGTATTACCAATACTCAAATACTGATATAAAATTAATACATCTTATGTTACTGAATAAAGGAATAAGAGAGGAAAGAACAAAAACATTTACTTAATATGCATGTATATACACACAATATATTCATAACAAAATAAGAAATACCCATGGCAATTATGGTTCTTATTTCTCTAACTGCTTATATGATTCTAGCTAGTATTTATAACTACACTTTTCTACTCCATATTCTGTATTCCTTTTGCTATCATTTCTGATAGGTGGTTATTTGTAGCCCTCACTGAATTAGGTTGGTGTAATTTTCCATTGACCTTAATCACAGGGCATGGCAATACTAGGAGATATTCTAAGGAAACTTTTTGCCTTAGTCCTGCAAGATATCACCAACTAGTTGATCCTACAGCTGAATCTTCAAAACGCCATTTTTTTTAAATTTTTTATTGTATTTTAGGTTTTGGGGTACATGTGAAGAACATGCAAGATTGTTGCATAGGTACACACGTGGCAGTGTGATTTGCTGCTTTCCTCCCCTTCACCTATATCTGGCATTTCTTCCCATTCTATCTCTCCCCACCTCCCCACTTCCCACTGTCCCTCCCCTATTTCCCCCCCAACAGACCC